>JAQFVV010006340.1:433980-593573 GCA_028023455.1 Epiperipatus broadwayi
TATTACAATTGTTTTAAGTTCTGTTAGTCTATTTCTAAAATTCATATTTTAACTAAAAACCATATATTGCAGTTTTATAGAGATTTTGATCTGTTTATCAAAGAGTTTCGTTCACAATAAATATTTTTTACATTACTTCAAAGAAAACAAACCAAACTCTCCTTCAAATATATTAAAATACCTATTTAGTTCAAATGTAAAAAAAAGTTAACTGTACAATTTATATATGCACATACATGTATTATTTGTAATATAAGATCTAAATAACTCAACTATACTTAAGTGGTCAGTCATAAAGCAGATATGTTGTTCTGGACTTGTTTCTGTGCTATGCTTCTCTTATTGCAATTGTTTTAAGTTCTGTTATTCTACTTCTAAAATTCATATTTTAACTAAAAACCGTATATTGCATTTTATAGAGATTTTGATCTGTTTATCGAAGAGTTTCGTTCACAATAAATATTTTTAAATTACTTCAAAGAAAACAAACCAAACTCTCCTTTAAATATATTAAAATACCTATTCAGTTCAAATGTAAAAAAAGTTAACTGTACAATTTATGTATGCACATACATGTATTATTTGTAATATTAGATCTAAATAACTAAACTATACTTAAGTGGTCAGTCAAAAAGCAGATTTTATTGCTCTAACAATTTTCTGAATAAGCTCTTTGTTATCATCCATTTTTGAAATAATCCATAGAAAAAAAACATTTCCATTTACTTAATATCATAAATGATATGTAAATTTATAAACCTTTCAAGTTTTACTATCTTTGGTAAAAAAATAGATTTATTAAAATTAATGTGTGTAAGCAATAAAGCATCAAACATATTTTTTTTTTGTGAAATAACAAACAAAATGTAGGATTCATAAAATTGAAGAGTATGGACAAGACCCTTATTATCAGTTCCGATTTGCTGTGAAAAGATGTTGCTTTTAAGTATATTCTACATATTATTATTAAATTTTTTGAAGGCTGAATAAGATGTTAGAGAATCGCAGTTTGTGTAGTGTGTGGTGATTTATCCATGAACTCTCTTCAGTATAAAAATCGAGTAGAAATATTCAAGTTGTATATAAAACTCTAGGATCATTTTAATAACTAAAAATCTCATATACTCACAAGGAAATTTCAAAATAATACGTTTAATAAGTGTGGCAAAAGTAATATATTACAGAGACTCAGGAAAAAAAAAAAGATTTAGAGCAAACTGCAAAAGCTAATGATATTATAGAAAAAAGATTCTGTTTTGAAGGAAACAACACAAGATGTAAATTAATGAAGATAGGGCAGTAATTTAAGAGATGAGAGAGACAGTGTCATCCACTGATTTAAGTTGCAGGTTAAAAAATATATATATTTAATATCTTTATTGATGGATAGAATTTAAAATGTCATGGTCTGTAAAACAAACAGATTGAGGAACTATTTTTGAAATTTGGATTGTTTTGTTTAAAAAGTTAAGAAAAAAACATTGCGGTTAACTGCATTTAAATTATTAAGAGCAACATAGGATATATGAGGGTTCGTTGTAATAGATATGAATGTTTGATGCTTATGACAGGCTTGTATACTGTTCAAATTAAAACTATTAGTTCAAAAGTAATTTGGAAGACATTGCATGTCAAAATTGGACGATCATTGAAAATTATATATGATCTTATTAGCCTAAAATTCAGAAGCCTGGTAGTACAGTCATTGCCAGTATGCTGCTTGTTTCTTTCATTATTTAATTAGTAATATCACCACATCTTGTAAAAATAATGTTACTTATTATAAGAGTTTAACAATGAGTTAATTTGTTCCAAAATTACGCTTTTAAAAGTGTTGTTAATTTTCATATAAGATATGTCGAGATAAACGTCTAAACATTATGAAAGAATTTTGAGAAAAGTAAAGGCAATACATTTTTAGTAGATACTTTCTAAGCTCAGGATTTATTAATGAAATCTGAAATCTAATTAGAATTTTTGCAATGGGTCACTTTATTTTCTTTATGATAGAACCATCGAAGTAAGAGTCATGTGATGCTGCATACAGTTGAGAAATGATTAATTACTTGTTCAGTAATTGAAGGTTATTGTTTTATCATGATAGAAAAATATTATCTGCAAAAGCTAATGAATATGTATTTATTTTTAATAATGGTAAAAAAAGTATAATTAAATTTGCATATTAAAGTAAAAGAAGATCAAAGGAATTATTCTTATACTGCACTTTTAGGACCTTAAGTAAATAATTTATGTACATATAAAAAATGATAGAATTTTTTAGTTGGATAAATACAAAATACATTATATTCAATGAACTATAAAGGTAAATGATACATTATATTCAATGAACTATAAAGGTAAATGCTTCTTTATAGTTAATACTGATTGATAATTTGGAATTAAGGTAAATGTCATTTCTACCAGATCTATAAAAATTAAAACAGGCAAAATTCTCCATACAGTAGTACCACTCAGTGCCAACCAGAGTAATCAATGGAATGTCAGAAGACTTGTGCATAAAATTCCCATCTAGTGCCTACTCATCCAAAATTCTCAGACTAGTTTCTGGCTTGTGGATGAGTAGGCACCAAATGTGGATTTTATGCACAAGTCTTCTGGCATCCATTGATTTTTCTGATTGGCACTGAGTGGCACTATTGTTTGGAGAGTTTTGACTGTTTTAATAACAGTTATGTACTAGCATAAGAAATGGTGATCATGTGATCTTTAGTGATCTATGAAAATTTTTGTAAAGTTCAACAGAATCTCAGCAAAGCAAAATTAACAATCTCATGTTGAGACCAAAAATAGAATGTCGTTTTTATTATATGTCTAGTAAAAAAAAAAAGATATTATAAATGTTTTTAATAATATCTGGACCTATTCTATATGCATAGTGGGTAAATATACACAATGTTATTGTAGATGATTGCAATAATAATTGAATATTAAATATGTAATGAAGCCACTGATAGTATGGAAGAAATATGTTGGATATCTAGCTTCAAGAAAACATAGAAGATATAAGATTTTTTTAAAAAAAATTTCAAAATTGATTTATAAACATATTAGAAAAAAATATATAATTCACCATGAATCAATATTTGTAAACAGTTGTTGCAAGTATGAAAATCTACTTAAGTAATTAAGGATGTCAATACCTTTGTAATCTCCTGAGTGTAGACAATTTCTTGCATTAAATGAAATCTTAATGATTAATCAAAGTAAATAATCGTTTATTAGTTGATATTGTGAAATTGGTAAATATTTAAGTGTCTCTGTTGGGTGATATATATTAAAATTATTCTATATAGAAATTCATTTATAGATTCATTAAACCACTTAACTATTCACAAACATTATATTAAAAAATCTGTAGAGATTATAACCAGTAAATAAATTCAAGTATCCTTATTAACTCCTTTAAGTTTTCCACTGTTTTCTGTTTGATCACAATCCCATAAGTTAATAATTGTTGAAATCTACCAAAAATGCTATAATACATCATGATGAGAATTCTAGAGATATCATTCAGGTACAATTTTATCACTGCAAATCCTTTATGAACTTTTATTTTAGTAGTGGTTATTATAATTTGTTATAATCGTAATCTAAGATTGATCATATAATATCAGAGAAAAAAAGAATGAACTTTACTTATGGAGACTGGTGGAAGTGATGAAGAGAGGAATATGCAGTCAATTAATGAGGCTGAGAAATAATTTGCATAAATGTTTCATGGAAAATGCAAAATTGTAATTATTTAGAGTTTGACTACTTTGTGAAATTAAAAACCACATATAATGACATCTTTGGTTTTAATGATGTATTATGAAAATGTCAGAAAAGTAGTATTAATATTGGAATACATGTATAATTATAACAACGCCAATAATTTTTAAAACGAAATCAGACCAGAGACATTTTTCAAATTAAAAAAAAAGATTATGATGCCCATTTTTAGTCTGTCATTCAAGTATTATTTTGAATTAGCCAAAATTTGAGCATTTCATAATTGTACATTATTGAAAAGCAAATGGATTACAACACAAAAAAAAATAGTTTGTGAACTTTTAATTGTGGATTAATATCTTTAATATTCATTTTGTTTACCACAAGCAAGGCTGAATCCATAAGTAAAAAGTTAAGGTCTAGGTTTTATTGTCACAATAGATTAATTGTGTAATAGGGATAGATGATTTAGTGAAGATATATTGGAGATATCAAGATCATTGAAGAAGTTAGGATGTGGAAATAATTTTTGTCTTTAAGAAGAATGCAGTCTTGATATTGTATGTCAATTATTTACTTTCACTCCTTTAGCTTCCCATTGTAATCCCCAAATTTACATATGGCCAATACACACATGCACAGATACATTATGAGATATACACACACAGTTCAACTGTAAAAAAATATATACGGAAAACATTATGGACTTATTTGACATTTGAAAAATTATAACATTTACCCCACACATACACACTTTTTAAGAAAGCTGTAAGAGATAAAATTGTAAAAGTGAAGACATTTTCAATGGAAAAATAACAATTTTATTTACATGTTTTTTTTAAAAAAAAACCATTTTAAAGAAAAATTTTAAAAAAGAAAAAGAACACCTGCAATGTTAGTTGTGTCTTATTGAGTTCTAAAAAATAAAAAAAAAAAAAACAAAAATAAAATCATTAATATAGACATTTATACAAACCATTTCATTACTATAAAACATATCTCCAAAAAACTACCGAGCTGACTTGCCATCCAACTGTTTGCAAACGGATTTCCACTAGAAGGGCATGGTACAAATCTCCCTTGTGTAAGCATTTCCACATGAATTCCACTAGATCGTTGTTGAGGTTTTGGTGGGATGTACGACATTTTTTATGCCACTTTAATAGCCATTTCACAGACACTCAATGTTCTGTGTGTGAGCACCAGTTGTCAAGTCAACAAAGTTATAGCGGTGTTTGACCTTCATGTGGCTAAAACCTGCATCCTCAAGGACAGATGTTCTGTAGCCCTTTCAGCAGTCCAAATATATAGTGGATCCTGACTGTATGTTATCACATATAGCTTGAAGTACTGTGCTTGCAGATCTACATGGAACACACATGACAAAGGATTCCCCTGTGTGATGGCACACACCTTTGAAGATCCATTGTTGGGAAACCATATGTCCCTGATGATTTTTACACCTGATAAACAGTTTTGGTCCATCTCCACAATTTTATTGGGACCACTGATTAGACATCCTGTGTGGGATTGCATGCATTTACTGCACAGTTCTATTAGCCCATTGGTACAACTAACTAAGGCCTTGTTGGACAGTTGTAGATCTTCATGAGCAGGTTAGAGTGAAAGGTCATCCCTACTCCAGTAGTAGAGGAGACATACAACTGTCACAAAGAGGACCCTGAAGCCATTGAACCAGGGGCTTTCATGAATTAAATGACTTCTTGCAGGCATCTGCATTGCAATAAAAATGCCAAATGCAGTAAGAATGCAGAGTAATATCTTTGCCACAAGAACATTTTATGCTCTGTGGCATAACATTTTCAGCCTGTAAAAATGCAACGGCTTCCTTTTCTATCATTGGCAATTCCCATACTTTAATACTCTCCACCATTTTTTTTAAATAATGGAAGATATATAAATCAAAATATAATTTGTATTAGTTTAAAAAGTTGGTGGAAATTACTATTTCACAAACATGTTATTTTAAAAAGGGTTTTTGAAAAATATTATAACAATCGTTCAAATTTTGTTGTCCTTTTTTAAGTTGCAAAAATGGGAATGTGTCTCATTGAAAGTGCTATTTAAACCATTTGTAGGATTATAACAAAATATAAAAAAACCAATACTAAAATGAAAGTTCATAAATGATTCATAATGACTTAAAATTATACCTGAATGATATCTCTAGAAATCTTATTATGATGTATTATAACATTTTTTGGTAGATTTCAACAATTATTAACTTATGGAGTTGTGATCAAACAGAAAACAGTGGAAAACTTAAAGGAGTTAATAAATATACTTGAATTTATTTACTGTTTAGAATTTCTACAGATTTTTTAATATAAAGTTTGTGAGTAGTTAGATGGCTTAATGAATCTATAAATGAATTTCTAAATAGACAAATTCTAATATATATCACCCAACAGAGACATTGAATATTTACTAAATTCACAATAACAGCTAATAAACTATTATTTACTTTGATTAATCATTAAGATTTGATTTAATGCAAGAAATTGTCTACACACAGAAAGTTAAAAAAATATTGCCATCTTAATTACTTAAGTAGATTTTCATACTTGCAACAATTGTTTATGTGATATACTTATTCATGATAAATTACAGATTTTTTCTAATATATTTATAAATCAATTTTGAAAATTCTCTTTAAAAAACATATCTTCTGAGTTTTGTTGAAGCTAGATATCCAACCTATTTATTCCATACCATCAGTGGCTTCATTACATATTTAATATTCAATTATTATTGCAATAATCTAAAATAACTTTATGTACATTTACCCACTATGCATATAGAATATATCCAGATATTATTGAGAACCTTTACAATAATTTCTTTACTAGACATATAATAAAAATGACAGTCTATTTTTGATCTCAACTGGAGACTGTTAATTTTGATTTTTTTAAATTCAGTTCAAGTTTACAAAAAATTTCATAGATCTGATAGACATTTAGCTTAATTCCAAATTGTCATAACTATAAAGTAGCGTTTACCTTTATAGTTCCTTGGATCTAATGTATTTTGTATTTATCAGACTAAAAATTATATATATATATATATATATATATATATATATATATATATATATATATATATATATATATATATATATATATATATATATATATATATATATATATATATATATATATATTATTTATTTAAGATCTGAAACACAGGCTTATTCTATACCTGTGTCTATATATGCAATATATAGGGTATATGAGCACAGACTTTCAGATGACCCATCACTCTCCACTCTTTCTAATAACACTGATACACTCAAGCACATATATGCTGAAAAGATAAATAATAACCAATATACATATTTCATGCTAAACCAGCAATTATCAATTGCACCAGATTATCATCTCCCACACATATATACTATATGTGCTCAGATATATATTAAGATAGACAATTTTCATACTTTAGTGGGCCAACTGATGATTGCTGGTTTAGCATGAAATACATATATTGGTGATTATTTATCTTTTCAGCATATATGTGCCTGAGTCTATCAGTGTTATTAGATAGAGTGGAGAGTGATGGGTCATCTGAAAGTCTTTTCTCATATACCCTATATATTACATATATAGATACAAGCATAGAATAAGCCTGTGTTTCAGTTATTACATTGTACAGATGTCTGCCCACCCTTGCATATGTATTAAATGGATTGTGTCCTGTACATGTGGGGTTTAGATTGACTTTAGGTCAACATGGGTGTGACAAGAATCTTTGCCTCAGGGCAGCCTTCGAGTTTTCCATTATCAGATATTCAATTGGATGGACGGTTGAAGAGTTGGAGTGTGTAGTAGATTGGAGCCTGTCCATTAAAGTATGAAGATTGTCTATCTTAATATATATCTGAGCACTTATAGTATATATGTGTGGGAGATGATAATCTGGACCAACTGATGATTGCTGGTTTAGTGAGAAATACATATATTGGTGATTATTTATCTTTTCAGCATATATGTGCTTGAGTGTATCAGTGTTATTAGATAGAGTGGAGAGTGATGGGTCATCTGAAAGTCTGTGCTCATATGCCCTATATATTACTTAAGATCTTAAAAGTACAGTACAAGAATAATTCCTTTTATCTTGTTATGGCTGCAGAAAGGAGTTTGCTATTAATTGAAAGGAGACCCTTTGATTCCTTTTGGAGGCCTTAAAAGAATGGAACAGGGCAAATACCCAATGTCCACTCAACATATTCGTCATTGCAGCTGTTATTATTGTGTGATTATTCATATAGTATATGAACATGAATGGATGCTCACCAACATGCATTAGCCAGCAAGTTTATTGGATTTTTACCTTTGAGTTTAAAATCAAGAAACACCATGATCTTCTCAGTTGCCTGATAAGGCAGAATGAATGTTTGTGTAAATGATAGATATTTTTCCAATACATATATACAATCATGACAAAGAAAAATAAATCATGGCCCTTATTCCCAGGAGACTGTAAAGTCACAAACTAAGGCAGCGGTTGGTGGCCAAAGGTGGAAAGTGCAAATAATCCCCTGATTGTGGACCCAGGCTAGCAATTGATGATCACTTTTTTATTTAAATACTTACAACTGCATATCATTTTCAAGTGAAGGAAGATTGCAAGAGTTAGAATAAAAACTGTCTATTACTAAATGAGACATTATTGGACTTTGTGAAGTTAGGAGAAAACAATTGATTTAAAAAGTGGACTGGTACTCTAATACAAAGGCACAAATATTGAAAATACAAGTGGATTAGGATTCATTATAAATAAAAAATAGAAGAACAATATTATGGAGATTCATGATGTATCAGACAGAGTTGTAAGATTAGTTATACAACTTAATAGCAGATACCAAATGCAGATAATTCAGGTTTATGCCCCAACAAGTTTTCATAGTGATTAAATAGTAGATTTTTATATGGATGTAGAAAAAGCTTTCGATCAAAGTAAACAGCATTTTAAAATTGTTAAGGTAGACTTTTATGCTAGAATTGGTAAACAAATGAAACATGAAAGTGTTGTAGGTAATTTTGGTTATGGTAATAGAAATGAGAGAGGAGAGAGAATTGTGGAGGCAGAAAAACGAAAACTTTATATTATGAATTCTTATTAAACAAGGCAAAACTCTCCATACAGTAGTGCCACTCTGTGCCAACTAGAGTAATATAAGATATTGAGCTTAGATTAAAATATTTTTTGTGTTTTCAATTTCATAGTTTTATAGTTAAGTAGAGATAAAAGGTTCTTGCTGGAGGCATGCATTAGATCCTAAGATCTAGGTGCAGTGCTCTCAGATCCAAAACTCTCACTGACAAAGGCCACGAGCCAGAAACTAATCTGGTGATATTGAATGAGTAGGCATTAGATAAGGATTTTATGCACAAGCCACCTTCTGACATCCCTTGATTACTCTGGTTGGCACAGGGTGGCACAACTGTATGGAGTTTTGCTTGGTTTATAAACAATTATATGCTAGTATAAGAGATGGTGATCATGTGATGAACTATTATTTTGAGAAAAATTTTAAAAGGAAATGGACATGGAAGCATCCAAATGAAGGTACAGCAGAATTGGACTAAATTTTGACTAACAGAAAATACATATACAACGTTCTTAATAAATTTAACAGAGGAAGTGATCTTCTATTAGTAAGATGTGAGATACGTGTTAATGCAAAACTAGAGAGTAAAAATTATTTTAAAAAACAACATTTACAGTTGATATACCTAATCTTCAGAAACATTCTAATGAATTTAAATTAGAACTTACAAATAGGTTTCAAGTATTAGTAGATTTTGAACATGATTCAGATTTGAATGAAATTACTATGAAAATAACTGATACACTTTTAAAAACTGCAACATAAATAGCTGATTGAAAAAAGCAGCAATTGAACAATAAAATTTCTACTGAGACTAGAGAATTTGTGAAGAAAAGAAGGAATATGAAGATATACAAAAATGATGCATTTAAAAAAAATTGAATATCTCTCATTTTGTAAAATGATACAGAAAAGAGTTGAAAATGATATAAGAAAGCATAATTGTGAACAAGCAAGAAAAGCTGTAGAAGAGAATAAAAGTCTCAAGAGTGTAAAACAAGATTTTAGTATTGGTAGGAAATTTATATCTGTAATAAGAAAAAAAAAGATTGAATTATTACTAAAAAGTGAGTTGACTTCAGGAAATGGATAGAAGACTTTCAAGAATTATATAGTAATAAAAAACAAGTACCTCCTACATCTTTTACATCTCCTGAATTGCCCAGAATTTTAAATGAAGAAGTGAGACATGCAATTAAATAATGGAAAAAGGAAAGATTCCAGGTAATGATGGAATTATAATTGATATATTAAAAGAAGCAGATAACAAAATAGAATTTTTTTTAGCAAAGTTATATACCAAATGTTAAATAATAAAGATGTACAAGATGATTGGAAGAATGCAGTATTAATATGTAAAAAAGGAGATAAAGAAGATACTAAAAATTACAGACCTATCAGCCTTTTATCAGTTTTATACAAAATATTTACCAAGATAATTACACCTCGTCTACAGAGAACATTGGATTTCCACCAACCAAGAGCACAAGTTGGATTTAAAAGTGGTTTTAGTACAGTAGATCATATCCAGGTATAGAGAGAAGTTAGTTATAAAAGAGACAAATGAATATGAGTTGCCATTATGTTTTGAATTTGTAGGTTATAAAAAGGCATTTGAATCTATAACATTTCTTCAGTGAGTAAAGAATTGGATCAGCAAGGTATAGATGCAGGATAATGTCATATTTTAAAGAATATTTATAGAAATGCAACAGCAACAATTAGATTATTTAATGATACTGGGAAAGTCAATATTGAGAATGGTGTAAGACAGGGTGACTCCATATCTCCAATACTTTCTACAGCATTGCTGCAAGAAGTATTTTGTGGATTAAAATGGGAAGGTGAAGAAGTGAAAGTAAATGCAGATTATTAAAGTCATTTAGATTTTGAGTAAATGCAGATTATTAAAGTCATATAGATTTTGCAGAAGATGTAATTGTTAAACATCTACAGGAAATGTTACAGAAGTTATCAGATGGAAGTAGGACTACAGATACATGTTAAAAAGACTAAAGTAATGTTTAATGGATTTTCTCAAAATATGAAAATAAAGATTGATTATGATGAGTTAGAAGAAGTTAACAGTTACCAATACCTTAGTCAGTTTATTAATACAGATGGAAACATAATGGATGAAATTAATCATAGAATTAAACTTGGTTGGAGTGCGTTTGATAGAAATAACTTGATACTAAAAGGAAATATGCCTATGTGTTTGAAAAGAAAGATTTTTAATAAATGTGTTTCACCAGATCTTACTAATGGATCTGAAACTTGCACACTTAATAGAAGACCAATACAGATATTCCATACCATTCAAAGAAGTATGGAGAGATGCATGTTGGAAGTAACAAGAAAATATTGAAAATGCAATATATGGGTAACAGAACAAACAGGTATTACTGACCTCATTGAAAAAATTAAAAGATTGAAGTGAAGTTGGGCTGTACATATTGCTAGATGATATGATAATAGAAAGACAATTGAAATCTTAAACGGGATTCCAAAGATTGTAAAAAACCCAAAAAGAGACCACAAGTGAGATGGATGAATGAAATAAGAAAGTGTGCAGGGGTGATGAGTAGAAGAGAAGCTAAAGATTGGAGATGGATTAAACTTGGATAGATCTACACCCTGCAGTGGATTGATAATGGTTTTTGATGATGATGATGATCTTGTTTTACTTTAATATGCAAATTTAATTACACTTTTTCTACCATTATTAAAAATAGATATATATTCATTAGCTTTTGCAGATAATATACTTATATCATGATAAAACAATAACCTTCAATTACTGAACAAGTAATTAATAATTTCTCAACTGTATGCAGCATCACATGACTCTCACTTATGGTTCTATCCTAATGTACCCATTGCAAAATTCTAATTAGATTTAAGCTTTCATTAATAAATCCTGAGCTTGGAAAGTATCTACTAAAAATGTATTGCCTTTACTTTTCTCAAAATTTTTTCATAATGTTTAGACATTTATCTCGACATATCCTATGTCAAAATTAACAACAATTTTAACAGCATAATTATGGAACAGATTAACTCATTGTTAAACTCTTATAATAAGTAACATTACTTTTGCAAGCTGTGGTGATATTACTAATTCAATAATGAAAGAAAGAAACAGCGTACTGGCAATGACTGTACTATCAGGTTTCTGAATTTTAGGCTGTTAAGATCATATATAATTTTCAATGATCATCCAATTTTTACAGGCAATGTCTTCCAAATTACTTGAGAACTAATAGTTTTAATTTTAACAGTATACAAGCCTAACATAAGCATCAAACATTCACATCTATTTCAACAGATCCTCATACATCCTATGTTGCTCTTAATAATTTAAATGCAGTTGACTGCAATGTTTTTTCTTAACTTTTTAAACAAAACAATCCAAATTTCAAAAATAGTTCCACAATCTGTTTGTTTTATAGACCATGACATTTTAAATTCTATACATTAATAGAGATATTAAATGTATATATTTTTAACCTGCAACTTAAATCAGTGGATGACACTGTCTCTCTCATGTCTTAAATTATTGCCCTATCTTCATTAATTTACATCTTGTGTTGTTTCCTTCAAAACATAATTTTTTTCTATAATATAATTAGCTTTTGCATTTTTCTCTAAATCATTTTTTTTCTGATTCTCTGTAATATCTTACTTTTGCCACACTTATGAAACGTATTATTTTGAAATTTCCTTGTGAGTATATGACATTTTTAGTTATTAAAATGATCCTAAATTTTTAAATACAACTTGAATATTTCTACTCGATTTTTACACTGAATAGAGTTCATGGATAAATCACCACACAATACACAAACTGCAATTGTCTAACATCTTATTCATCCTACAAAGAATACAATAATAATAAATATTATATACTTCTAAGCAGCATCTGTTCACAGCAAATTGGAACTGGTAATAAGGGTCTTGTCCATACTTTTCAATTTTATGAATCCTATATTTTGTTTGTTATTTCACAAAAATGTGTTTGATGCTTTATTGCTTACACACATTAATTTTAATAAATGTAATTTTTACCAAAGATAGTAAAACTTGAATGGTTTATAAATTTACATATCATTTATGATATTAAGTAAATGGAAATGTTTTTTCTATTGATTATTTCAAAAATGGATGATAACCAAGAGCTTATTCAGAAAATTGTTAGAGTAATAAAATCTGCTATTTGACTGACCACTTAAGTATAGTTTAGTTATTTAGATCCTATATTACAAATATTACATGTATGTGCATACATAAATTGTACAGTTAAACTTTTTTACATTTAACTGAATAGGTATTTTAATATATTTAAAGGAGAGTTTGGTTTGTTTTCTTTGAAGTAATTTAAAAATATTTATTGTGAACGAAACTCTTTGATAAACAGATCAAAATCTCTATAAACTGCAATTTACGGTTTTATTTAAAATATGAATTTTAGATATAGAACTTAAAATAATTGTAATAAGAGAAGCATCGCACATAAACAAGTTCAGAACAACAGATCAGAAAAATTCTCTTGGGTAAAGATATTGTAAAAATGAATGGATAGAAATGAATAATATTTGAATTATTGCTTGTGCATAACAGCACACATTATTACTTGTTACGGCATATCAATGTTTCATTGTACCATCTTAACGTTAATAAAAAAAAGCATTGTTTTCTATTAAATGTGTGGTTTATTTTGGGTAGTTTTAGAAACAAAAACCTTTTGAAAATAACACAATAGCAAAAGAATAATTGAAATTAAAATATAATTTGTATTAGTTTTAAAAAAATGTTTTACAAACAATCATCTTTTAAAATAATGCAGTTTCGAAAATTAGCTTTTTTTTAAAAAAAAAAAAGGCTGATTTTTAGTAGTGTTGAAAGTCGTAAAAATTATTATTTTTAAAAACAACCCATTTTTAGAAAAATAATTTTAAAAAAAGGTAGATTTTAAAAAAAATAAAATTAAAATACATCGATTTAACTGAAGGTGAAAAAAAAAAAAACATTATTACTGGTTAAAGTAGATTTAAATGGCTCTGTCTTGTCCATTATTTAACACCTTCACATTTTATGTTATCTTTGTATTAAGTATGTGCACAGACATTGCCAAGTGAATATCAATATTCTTGGTTCTAGCACTTAGCTGACCATCGTATGCTAAATGTGCTTACGCATGGCTGGTAACAGTGGCAATCAGCCATCCAATGTTATTGGTAGTCACTGTTAGCAGACGATGTATGCAAAATTTGCTTACACCTGGCTATCAGCACCACGTGGTTTATTGTTTGCTTCTGGTAGCAGACAACATAATGTAAATGTACTTATGCATCGTGATCAGCGCCATCTAGCGGCAGTAATGAAAAATGCTGCTTTTGGCTCTGTAACCTGAATGCTTCTGTGTGTTGACACAGAAACTGCACCTCTTGAGGCCGCACTACAATGTCAAAACAAGTTTTGCAATCTTTACTATATGTAAATTAAATCACCAGATAAAGATTTAATAACCAATCAAATCATCAGTTCAATTTACTATAAAAGTAGATGTCATTTTTTGAGGAGATACAATTGTGTTTTAATCAATTTAATTCTGTGGTTTAATAAGTCAATTCTGTGTTTTAAAATAACTCTCAAAATAAGTTAATATTTTAAAATATTAAAGTATAATTTATTAATTGGAATTATTTTTAAAGAAGAAAGTATTAAAAATTATAAGTTTATCAAGTTAAAATCATGCACTGTTAAAGTAACAAAAAATTTCTATCAATTAGTCTATTGAAACTTAATTTAGTATCAGACTAATTATGGAATTCATACCAAAATAATTGTATATCTGTGGAAAGAAATGATGGAGATACTGACATTAAGTAAAAATATATTTCTAAAATTATTAATGGAGAAAAATATAATATTGGTTATATTACCATCTTGGACATTGTTGAGAGGATCAGGCAGATAAGTTTGTGGGAAATTAAATGTCAAAGCATTTTATGGTGAGAAAAGGTATCTGTATTTGAAAAAAGACAAGTTATATGGTAAAATTTTAATTTTCAATATTTTGAAAAATATATCATTTTTTAAAGAGTTGCAATAATTGTTTTTTAAAAAAATATTTTTTTATGAATTTATTATGAACTTTTATTTAAAATGATGCAATATCTGTATAAGTACGTCTGAACTAATATAGCTGTAATAGATGCAGCAGAAGCCCGATACCAGATCCTATAGAATGAAAACAACTTTGGAGAATTATTTTTAACTATAAATTACTGTCATCTTTAATAATCATTATCCTTAAAAATATAAACAAGGGACTATAATTTTTATAAACTTTTAGCCCAGGATTAATGGTTATTTTTATAAATGAATTCAGATTTAAAATTCAACATCTTTCATTTTTTGTTTTCATCATTTTTTTAATTATTTGCAATTATGTTTTGCATCGGAGGAGAAAAGTTTTGTTCACAAGTGTTAGACAATGGTTGTCTTAGCAACATTAAGTAGGGAAGTAAACATTTATTAGAACTTACAATGGAAATATCAGAAGAAGAAAAAAAAAACATTTTTTTTTTAAAAATGACTTTAAAATGGTTTAAAGGTTTAAGTAAATATGGTTTTAATTATTTTATGTACTAATAATATTATTATTTTTATATTATTGTAGGCAGGAAAATTACATACAAAATATTTACTAGCATAGCATATTAATTATCATAAAGAATATTTAATTTTCTGTAAATTTTTTTTATATAAATATATATTTTAGTATGATAGATTTTGCTGAGTAAATGCTATTATTATTTGATATATTTTATGAAATGTGGACCAGAAAATGTCTAAAAATGACCACCTAGTGAATTGTCACTATGGTTAAAATTTATAAAATATTATTTTTTTTATATGATTTTATATTTATTTATTTTTTCTTTAGATTTCTTGGAATATTTTATAGTATTATCTTTTTCATATGAATGTATGAGTATATGTGCATGCATTAAATACACATAGAACATATTAATGTTATTTTAGAAATATGAGCTAATTTAAAAAAAAAAAGGATTTGCATACTTTTCTTTTATATAACTAATGTAATATATTGTTTTAAATATTTTAAAGTATTGATTTGATACATTGATACAAAATCCTTTGTATTTCTATGGATGAATTTTGAAAGTGAAATAACCTTTTTTTAGTGAGTACTTTTAGATTGTTGAAGTCATTCATGAATCATATTTATTGTTTTAGAAATATATTATATATTTTTTGCGATGTAAATTGATAAATCTATTATAAAACTTTAAAGTGATAGTGACCATGGGAGTATGAAAATAAACCAAAGGTATACTTATATGTACAATTTATGGAGAATAGAAAGTAATTTTATTATCTTAGTAGATTATGTAGGTACAGATAACAAAGCCCTGTAATTTGTATTGACTTTTCAACTGCTAATTATATTATTGGTGGAGTGAGGTAAAAATCAAAACTTTTAATTGGACATTTCACAAACTGAAGACAAAGTCAATTGTCAAAATATATTTACATTTTAATATTATATTCACTTTAGTTTCGTTTGTAAAACATATATTAATAATTCATCAGATTACGAAAGTGAACGAAAGTTTTTTCAAAAATAAATTTTGATTTATAATTTGAAAAATATTTGATAGCAGCTGAAATTAAAAGGAACATCAAGCCAACCCAAAAGATTTGCCGACGTAATGAATTCTTCCCACTTTGCAATAAATAAATAATTCTTGCTGAAATCTTAACTATTTTTAAAAATATTTTTTTTTAGCACTATTTTATTAAAATCATTATAATTTGTCAAAAATACTGTTAAAATGATCTAAAACATTCGTTTATCATTTTCGAAATAAAAAAATAAACGATCGTAACTCTTTACTTTTTGGCAGCCATTTTCTTTGTTGTCAAAATATAAACAGCCAATAAGATCGAAGAGAAGGCAGTGCTTTGATATTGTTTGACCTATTTGGTCATTTTTATTGATTTTTTTACTTGTAAAATAATTCAAGAGAGGGCAGCTTCTTACAGAACTTTTTTCCTTGTTTACAACGAGTCTAAATTCTCATATGTAGTACAAAAGGTGACTGATTTAGAGTGATGTCAAATCTCCTTGTGTTTACATGAATCGAACAACTGAGAGTTAATATTCCAAAGAGCTGAATAAATAATAGCTTGGACATTATTTTATAGGGGATGTTACTAAACAGAGAAGTCATGCCTCTTTTCTTGATATGCACTGTTGCCATGTTAATTATCTTATATGTTTATACTATTGAGTTAATTTTCTAGTTAGTTCTTCATACCTACACATCGAATCACTATCGTAATTTCTAATGTTATTGCATCATACAGAATTGTATTTTGAAAGAGAATAATAAATAATTTTAGGAATTGTAGAGTCATTATTTTTGGAAGAGGATAGGACAGGTTATTCTTGACTTGGGTTATGTTGAGATTAAATACAAATGAAATTGAAAAAAAAAAACTTAAACTATAAGTATAAAGAATCATAAATAATTTCCATATTTTAGTAAAATATGTTTTTGAAAAATATGTAAGTGATAATAAATTATTCACGAGATTTTTATTTGAATAGTTTTGAATATTTTTATCATACATGTAATGCATATTTTTAAAAGAATAATACATTCAGAGAAACAACATAAAATAGAAAAAGAAGTTATATTTTGTGAATATAATTTTAGGTTTAGAAAACGCATAAACACACACATAGGATTTTTGTATTAAATATGAAGCAAGATGTATAAAAAAGTCTATTAATCATATTATTTTATTTAAGTCCACTTATTTATTAACGAATCAGAATAAATAGTTTTTTTGATAATGGCTGCACTATCATAATAAAAGTTATTTAATTAAATAAGTATAAAATCTATGGACATGTATTGAAATAAGTTCTACTTCTGTAATTTATGTTTTCATAATTTGTGTATGCTTATGGAAAATATATTATAATATAGTTCAATTGGTAGATAATATTTTAAGCTATAATTGTATCCGGTATTATTAGTAATATTATTTTGACTATTGTAAAGAAACATGAAAAGCTATAAGTCGGAGTGAAGGCTTATGTACTTTTAGATTTTTATTATTATATTTTTATTTTGAAACGAAGAAGTATGTAATTTACCCAAGATGTAATTGTGAATAGCGTACATAGTTTATTTTTTTAAAAGTTTTATAATAAGTTTTTTTGTTAAACTTGTTTTATAAAGCTGTGTATTGCATTCATTTTTTACACTACAAACACATGATTTCCAGAGACATTAAACCAAATAAAATATTGGCACAGTATAAATATGATTATTTATTTAAGAAATTATAGTATTTTTATATAATTTATGTGATAAGTTTTCATTTACATTATTATTATCATTATAGCCATAAATTAATTATATAATTTATACCATAACCTTGTATCAAAACTAATTCCCCCCCCCCCATGGAAAATAAAGTATTTTAAGGAGATCATTTTCATCCCACAAAATAAAATACATTATAAGTATTAAATATGCTGATATTCGCATATATCAATTCTACACTTAGGCAAGATAAGAAAACACACTAATAATAATAAACCTTTGTTACAATGTATACTTCAATCAATATCTGAAAACAATGGACATGACAGAAGAAAAGAATAATAATTTTAATTTTATTGAAGGAATATTCAAAAGTAATTGGTAGCATACTAGCTTAAACTAAATAAAGTGGGTATGTTATTAAAGAATAACTATTATTAAATAACTAAATTAATACAATATAAATTCTGTTGAATCTTTAAAGAAGAACTATCTTAAACAATTCAAAACAAAGTTAAACTCTCCATATAGTAGTGCCATCTTGTGCTAACAAGAGTAATCAATGGATGCACTACTATATGGAGAGTTTTGCTTTGATTTGAATTGTTTAATAACAATTATGTGCTAGTATGAGATAGTGATCTTGTGATGTTTATTGATTTGAAAACTATCTTGTAATAGCATTTTTTTTTATTGTTACTTGTGATAAATTTACTTTTTCTCATTAAAAAAAAAAAAAAAAAACATTTTTCTTTCAAGTACCTAACATGCCAAGTTTATATCTCCAATTGCATTTAATAAATCAGATATATTTCATAGGTATTACTTCATATTAAATAACAAACCTGTACCAGATGGTTTTGTCTGTTTATATAACAAGATCTGGCATTTAGTCAAAAGCACCTTGAGTCCAATCATGTGCAAGATGCATAAATTAGGAACACTCATGAACTCTGCCCTATTTGCCTATTTTCCAGATCTACCAACTTATGAACCACAATTCCAATTATACTGATCTAATTTATTTCTCCCCACTGGCATCGCAAAGCAATGACACAAAAAGACTCTAATTTGAACTTTATTCATATATAGAATATTATTGTTAGTGAGATTCGATCATCTAGTAAATGAAACCTTTTATATAACATCAATCTTATTACTATTCAATAAATGAAACAATGACTTTGATATTTAGAAATATATATATATATATATATATATATATATACATATATAAGATTTATTCAGTTAACTTGATATATATATATATATATATATATATATATATATATATATATATATATATATATATATATATATATATATATGTAACCGTAACCACCATATCATATAACCCATTTATTACATTGGTTGTAACACTTTCCTGATGAGCATGTTGCAGGAAGGAACTATCAATTGGCATTACCCAATGCAGATGTTAACCCCCCCCTTACAACAATATTCCCTGCTCATCAGAGGATGTAGCACCATAGAGGCTGGAAGCATCTAGACATTTATATGTTTTTTTTTTCCAAATGGTGCTACTAGAGTTCCATCTCACTACAACCTGACTTACCAAGGTCTAGTTATGCCATACATAGCTCAGGAGACATGAGATTCTCATGAACAAGTGCACTGAATGATGAGTGAAGCAATAAAAAAATAGAATTGAACAACTGGAGAACTTAAAGTAGTTTTAGGTAACAACAATTTTATTTAACAACTGATAATATTAAATTCAGAGTTCCACTTAAGAGATAATGTTTAGAAGCAGTTTAATTTAACAATAGTTCATTTTCAAGTTCATGCATATCCATGTGAGAATTTATTTTGTATTCACTTATGAGAAGAAGTTTGGAAACAGTTTAAATTAACAATAATCCAATTGCAAGTCCATGCATATCCATGTGAAAAGTTATTTTCAATTCACTTATGAGAAGAAGTTTGGAAACAGTTTAATTTAACAATAATCCATATGGAAGTCCTTCCAATAAAGTATATGCAGTCAAGCAGTTATGATTTATACAGCTTTTCATTATTTTGAAAATTATTACCGGTTGGTAAACACTTAAACTCAGCAATTCTTGGTTTGTGAAGCATTTATCATTTAATCCAATATAGAGGTATATTCATACACACAAACTTTATTGTTTGATATAGATGTAAGTAATATGCAATTGAGCATTTATAATTTAGTCAAATATAGAGGTATATTCACACACACAAACATTATTATTTGATTTAGATATAAGTAATATGCAATTGAGCATTTATAATTTAGTCAAACATAGAGGTATATTTATACACATAAACTTTATTATATATCCAGATAGATGTAATATGCAGTTGAAGCATTTATGATTTAGATATAAGTAATATGCAATTGAGCATTTATAATTTAGTCAAACATAGAGGTATATTTATACACATAAACTTTATTATATATCCAGATAGATGTAATATGCAGTTGAAGCATTTATGATTTATACAGCATTTAATTATTCTAACATAAATATTTAATTGGTCTGCTGCAAACGTATATTTTTATACATAAATTCATTAGCAGTTTCATTTATACTTTGAAATATAGAATACACTTAACTTTCGTATTTCTCCATTAATTTTTTCTTTTAATAAAAATTTTATCATAGCATTAATAATTGAATTGCTACTATTTTTTATTCATACCTTATTACTTGTTGTTCCTTTTCAATACCAATGGGGCTTAGTGAATGGAACAGTAGACAGGCTGGAGCTTACTTCATGATTGTGGATGAAGAGAAAAACGCAGGTCAACAACCCATGTTATATTGTTTTTTCATGATTTAGTTTTGATTTTTCTATCTTGCTTTACTTAGTAAAACTGATAAAAATAAACACTCTCTGATAATCTGAATTTTCCAAATATTTTGTACTTTCTTCGCTTGTTTTATTCAATATGACTTCTAAAAAGAAAAACTACTTAACCGGATAATAATAACTGATAATTCAAATTTTTCAAGCTATTTATACTTTCTGCTTATCAGAATGGATTCTTTTTACATGACACCTGCTTTAATTGTGTTGGTGGTATGTTTTTGTCCATGTTCGTGCCATTTTCCCCAGCTCATTGGCTATTCTTTTTGTTTGTCGAAGACCATTTTAATTATCTGGCTATGTGTTTTTGAATTCCAATTAATTTTACATTTTTTGCCTAAGGTATTGTGCTTAACACCTAAGTTATTTTGCCTTACAAATTATTTTTCTGCAATACAAAATAAACTTATATTTTTTTAATGTTTAAATATATTTTTTTCTTTTTTACTTTATTGATTTCCTTTTTTTTGGATTGATGAATTTTAATAAAGAAAGATTTATACTTTTAATTGTAGATTTAATGTATCTGTTGTGTCTTTTTTTCTTTTTAATATGACCAAATTAACTTTTTTTTTCATTGCTGTCAATTTTCATGATTCCTTTGTTTCTTTAAATTTTTAGTTTTCTTCAACCATTATTAAGTCTTTTCTTTTTTAACAACAAATCATGCCAGTATATCTGTTTCATTACCCCCCACAAAATTTTGAGATGAAATCACCTGGAAGTAAGATTTTATTCCATATACTATACACATCATTTCTCATTAATACATTTTCATTGGTGTTAGGTTTGCTGATGAAATGGGAAAGATGAGCTGGAAAAGTAAATACATGAACTGGAGCCTCTAATGCCAGGACAAATAGATGGTCAAGCACAAATGATCAGTATGCACTGCCCCATGATGTCATGAAAAAATATCTCATTTTTATGCTCTACCTCTCTTGTACCTAGAAGGATCATCCAACTAAGAGTAGGAGCCAGAGAAAAAAACAATTTGGCACTTAGCCCACCCTGCTCAGCTTCTGTGAGTCTTAGGGGCTATCATTTGGTCTATTCCTGATACCGAGGCATATTCATGAGGCCTATATATATATATGAATTACTGGACTATTCTCAGAGCACAGCATCCAGGTCTGGATTGTGCCGAGCATATACTTTGGAGCATCATAACACAATGCATCCAACATCTATGCTCAATCATCCACCCATCCCAACATGAAAAACACAAGCTCATGCATCACTACATCGCACTCACAAACAGTTCTCATTTCTCTTTGTTTTGAGGTGATACACTTCTGTTTTGTTCAATTTTCTTGGATTTTTCAGGCCATACATCATCATGGTGGCTTGTGTCTCTAGCCACACTTTCCTGCAAGTTATCATCACTATTTGATCTTCTTATAACCCAGGTTTGGTATGGGCTATGCATATTGCCTATTGAATATCTACTTTGCCTTTTCCATGGTGGTATACCATTTCTTTGGTGCTGATACCATGGTGGTGGGTCATAGTTGCTATATTGCTGAGGGGAATTTTCCTTTTGTATCTGATGGCTCCTATTCTAGACCAATCATCACTTCTATAGGGAGGTTTGTTTTGTGTTTGCTTTGCTCTTCCTTCCTTGGTTGCTGGTGTACCGCAGCTATCATATGCTTTTAGTAGTTCAGCAACATGCTCAATAGATTGACAATCAGTCCCAATTAGCATTCTTTCTATGTAACATGGGAAGCTGTGCTATATCAATCTAATAATCTGGAGTTCAGATAAGGGGTCAGATGTCAAGACTTTCAACCTGGCCACCTGCCTTCTAAAGAAAGGTGTATAAGGCTCTCCAGATGGACATTTCTCCTGGACACCTTATATTTAATCTCCTCCTGATAATCATGGCTCCAGTAGCATCTCATTAGTGCTCCTTTAAAATCATCAAAATTTCTAGGTTGGGTGAACAATGAATCTCACCATGCTTGCGCCACACCTTGGAAATGAATACATGCATTGCCAATTTTTGCCTCTTCTGTCAATACATTAATACTAAAGTATCTCTCCAAACTTTTTACATATTCTATAGGTGCTTCATTATAGCTCCCTGAAAAAGTTCTGATTTTTAAAAACTGGTTTACAATTTCAGACATCTGGTTGGTCATAGGGACTACATGACTAACATGATAATTCTCTTTTTGACTTTAAAGTTTCTGCATTTCCTTGATTAGGCAATATATTGCTGATTTTTATTTCTATCTCTTTCATCTGGGTGGTCAATATATCTACCTTCTCCTGCATGGATTCTTGCACTTCTTACTCTATTAATGAGCCTTTTCCTTCCACCATTACATCCTCCTTAATTTTAAATATTTTGTTAGTCATCTCTTTTATTGACTGGTCGAACTTTTCATTTTGGCTTTCAGTTATTTCTCTGATTTGGTCTTTCAATTCTCTTTTGTCTTCTTCTCTCTTCTTGTTGTCTTCTTCTCTGTTTTCACTATGTTCTTTTTTCTCTTACTCTCTTTTTTTGCTGTCTTCTCTCTGTTCATTTCTTTTTGAGCTATCTTCTTCTCTTTGTTCATCTCTTTTCTTGTTATCTTCTTCTCTTTTCTTGTTGTCTCCTTCTCTCTGTTCTCTCTGTTCTTTGTTATTTTCTTTTATCATTTCCATTAACTGGGCTAACATGGACATTTCTCCTGTTCTCTGTGATTGCTTTCGATCATCTGCTTTGTCTTCTTGTTTATCTTCTTTCTCAGGAAGATAGTCTATACTTTCTGTATTCATCATCTTTTTTGCTTTTGATCTGGTTATCATCAATATTTTATTATATAGATTATTTGTACTTTTTATTTCAATTTTGATAAGCTTCTCTCTATATCCATACCATGATTTAACTCCAAGTCTTTGTTATGCCTGTTTTATTCTTTATCTAATATTTATGTTATTCATTTTTATGTTGTTTTCTTTTCAAATTTTATTTTTCGAACCCTTTTTTAATAAATCACATCACTGTATCATTTGCACTGTTCATATCACAGAATCGTGATCTGCTTATACCTATGAATAGGCTAGTTAGATAAGGCCTCACAGTAGGGCGACAAATGTAAATGGACCACCATACAACCCTTTTATTACTTCGGTTGTAACACTTTCCTGATGAGCATGTTTCAGGAAGGAACTATCAATTGACATTACCTAATGCAGATGTTAAACCCCCCCCCTACAACAATATTTCCTGCTCATCAGAGGATGTAGCACCATAGAGGCTGGTAGCATCTAGACATTTATGTTTGATTTTTCAAACAGTGCCAATAGAGTTCCATCTCACTACAATCTGACTTACCTAGGTCTAGTTATGCCAGACATAGCTCAGAAGACATGAGATTATCATGAACAAGTGTACTGAATGATGAGTGATGCAATAAAAAAACAAAATAGAAGTGAACAACTGGAGAACTAAAAGTAGTTTTAGGTAACAACAATTTTATTTAACAACTGATAATATTTAATTCAGAGTTCCACTTAAAAGATGATGTTTAGAAGCTGTTTAATTTAACAATAGTTCACTTTCTAGTTCACTTATGAAAAGAAGTTTGGAAGCAGTTTAATTTAACAATAGTTCATTTTCAAGTCCATGCATATCTATATGAGAATTTATTTTCTATTCACTTATGAGAAGAAGTGTGGAAACAGTTTAGTTTAACAATAATCCATCTGCAAGTCCTTCCAATAAAGTATATGCTGCAGTCAAGCAGTTATGATTTATACAGCTTTTCATTATTTTGAGAATTATTACCGGTTGGTAAACACTTAAACTCAGCAATTCTTGGTTTGTGAAACATTTATCATTTAGTCCAATATAGAGGTATATTCATACACACAAACTTTATTGTTTAATTTAGATATAAGTAATATGCAATTGAGCATTTATAATTTAGTCAAATATAGAGGTCTTTATTATATTATCCAGATAGAAGTAATATGCAATTGAAGCATTTATAATTTAGTCAAATATAGAGGTATATTAATACACATAAACTTTATTATATTATCCAGATAGAAGTAATATTCAGTTGAAGCATTTATGATTTATACAGCATTTAATTATTCTAACATAAATATTTACTTGGTTTGATGAAAACATATATTTTTATACATAAATTCATTAGCAGTTTCATTTATACTTTGAAATATAGAATACACTTAATGTTTTCATATTTCTCCATTAATTTTTTTCTTTTATTAAAAATTTTATCATAGCATTAATAATTGAAATGCTACTATTTTTTTATTCTTACTTTATTACTTGTTGTTCCTTTTCAATACCAATGGGGCTTAGTGAATGTCACAGTAGACAGGCTGGAGCTTACTTCATGTTTGTGGATGAAGAGAAAAATGCATATCAACCACCCATGTTATATAGTTTTTTCATGGTTAAGTTTTTATTTTTCTGTCTTGATTTACTTAATAAAACTGATAAAAATAAACAGTCTCTTATAATCCAAATTTTCCAAATATTTTGTATTTTCTCTGCTTGTTTTATTCAATATGACTTCTAAAAAGAAAAACTACTTAACTGACGATAATAATAAAAATTATTCTCTCTGTCTGATAATTCAAAATTTTCAAGCTATTTATACTTTCTGCTTATTAGAAAGGATTCTCTTTACATGATGCCTGCTTTAATTGGTGTTGGTGGTATGTTTTTGTCCACATTTGTGCCATTTTTCCCAGCTCATTAGCTACTCTTTTTGGCATTAGAAGATCATTTTTAATTATCTGGCTATATGTTTTCGAATTCCAATTTATTTTACATTTTTTTGCCTAAGGCATTAGCTTAACACCTAAGTTATTTTGCCTTACAAATTATTTTTCTGCAATACAAAATAAACTTACCTTTTTTTAATGTTTAAATATATTTTTTTCATTTTTACTTTATTGATTTCCTTTTTTTGGATTGATGAATTTTAATAAAGAAAGATTTATACTTTTAATTGTAGATTTAATGTATCTGTTGTGTCTTTTTTTCTTTTTAATATGACCAAATTAACTTTTTTTTTCATTGCTGTCAATTTTCATGATTCCTTTGTTTCATTAAATTTTTAGTTTTCCTCAACCATTATTAAGTTTTTTCTTTTCTAACAACAAATCATGCCATTCTTTTTAAATGGGGGGGGATCTTTTGAATATATATGCATGAAACAGTATATCTGTTTCAATATATATATATATAATTGATTACGTTATATGTCAAAATACAAATTAAATGGGTATTTATCTCTCTTAGATGACATTAACCTATCTTACAATACTATAAAATGAGCGTATTTATACAATTTACACTGCAGTCACAAATAATTTATGGCTCTGTTCTAAAGTGGCTATTTATATGTCAATAATTAGCAGATTGCATGGCATACCTAAGATTGTTAATAGCACTGAATTACAGATATTCAAAGATTTTTAAATCCACCATTAATATCACAACAGCACTTGAAACAATACATTAGATTATAGAGTTTTATGGCAACAGTAATTTTATTGAATTAATAACATAGTATTCACATTTGCAAACTAAGAAATATATGGAAAGCTAATTTAGGAAATAATAATTGTGGCAGAAATAGCATATATGAAATTATGAATGATAATATAAAAATGACAATCCATTTAACATAATCATAACAGTATGGTTTAGGAGCATTGATAGGCTTTAACAAGAATGAAATATGGGAGAGCGATGCATGCATGATGGCAATGAAAAGATCCATTTTAAGATCCAAGAAGGTGCTTCAATTTACAGGTAGAGAAGGTGACTCTCTGCAAATGTTGGCAGGTTCAGTCATAAACAATGAAGAATGCATTTATTGAATTGCTACAGGCTGAACTTTGCCAGAGTGAACCCTATGCAATAATATCTAGCGCTGAAAAAGTCCCAAGGGGTTTACAAACCTTGTCCTTGAAATTGAGAGTAAAAATAAATGAAGCATATATATATATATATATATATATGCGTCGTGTACTATATATATATATATATATATATATATATATATAATTAGTTTCCAACCAGTAACCACCTAAACATTCACAGTAAATATAGCAACCAATATCTCTAACTGCTGTCAAGGCAACCTTCACACCTTTTAATAGCAAGAATGGAAATCATTCTTACTAATGATCCATTGAATATATATGGACACTTAAAGATTGCAACTTGACTACAGAGTATGAAATATTGTTACAATGAAGTTTAAATAAACCTCTTTAAACATGAAATAAACATGTCACTATAATGCAGACTAATAAATAGTCATCTAAAACATTATTTAATGCAATACTTTTAAATTGCCCATGTATTATTTAGAAATAATAAGCGAAATAGTGCCTAAAGCTAATCTGGAATAATGATATAATTAGTTTCCAACCAGTAACCACCTAAACATTCACAGTAAATATAGCAACCAATATCTCTAACTGCTGTCAAGGCAACCTTCACACCTTTTAATAGCAAGAATGGAAATCATTCTTACTAATGATCCATTGAATATATATGGACACTTAAAGATTGCAACTTGACTACAGAGTATGAAATATTGTTACAATGAAGTTTAAATAAACCTCTTTAAACATGAAATAAACATGTCACTATAATGCAGACTAATAAATAGTCATCTAAAACATTATTTAATGCAATACTTTTAAATTGCCCATGTATTATTTAGAAATAATAAGCGAAATAGTGCCTAAAGCTAATCTGGGATAATGATATAATTAGTTTCCAACCAGTAACCACCTAAACATTCACAGTAAATATAGCAACCAATATCTCTAACTGCTGTCAAGGCAACCTTCACACCTTTTAATAGCAAGAATGGAAATCATTCTTACTAATGATCCATTGAATATATATGGACACTTAAAGATTGCAACTTGACTACAGAGTATGAAATATTATTACAATGAAGTTTAAATAAACCTCTTTAAACATGAAATAAACATGTCACTATAATGCAGACTAATAAATAGTCATCTAAAACATTATTTAATGCAATACTTTTAAATTGCCCATGTATTATTTAGAAATAATAAGCGAAATAGTGCCTAAAGCTAATCTGGGATAATGATATAATTAGTTTCCAACCAGTAACCACCTAAACATTCACAGTAAATATAGCAACCAATATCTTGACAGCAGTTAGAGATATTGGTTGCTATATTTACTGTGAATGTTTAGGTGGTTACTGGTTGGAAACTAATTATATCATTATCCCAGATTAGCTTTAGGCACTATTTCGCTTATTATTTCTAAATAATACATGGGCAATTTAAAAGTATTGCATTAAATAATGTTTTAGATGACTATTTATTAGTCTGCATTATAGTGACATGTTTATTTCATGTTTAAAGAGGTTTATTTAAACTTCATTGTAACAATATTTCATACTCTGTAGTCAAGTTGCAATCTTTAAGTGTCCATATATATTCAATGGATCATTAGTAAGAATGGATTTCCATTCTTGCTATTAAAAGGTGTGAAGGTTGCCTTGACAGCAGTTAGAGATATTGGTTGCTATATTTACTGTGAATGTTTAGGTGGTTACTGGTTGGAAACTAATTATATCATTATCCCAGATTAGCTTTAGGCACTATTTCGCTTATTATTTCTAAATAATACATGGGCAATTTAAAAGTATTGCATTAAATAATGTTTTAGATGACTATTTATTAGTCTGCATTATAGTGACATGTTTATTTCATGTTTAAAGAGGTTTATTTAAACTTCATTGTAACAATATTTCATACTCTGTAGTCAAGTTGCAATCTTTAAGTGTCCATATATATTCAATGGATCATTAGTAAGAATGATTTCCATTCTTGCTATTAAAAGGTGTGAAGGTTGCCTTGACAGCAGTTAGAGATATTGGTTGCTATATTTACTGTGAATGTTTAGGTGGTTACTGGTTGGAAACTAATTATATCATTATCCCAGATTAGCTTTAGGCACTATTTCGCTTATTATTTCTAAATAATACATGGGCAATTTAAAAGTATTGCATTAAATAATGTTTTAGATGACTATTTATTAGTCTGCATTATAGTGACATGTTTATTTCATGTTTAAAGAGGTTTATTTAAACTTCATTGTAACAATATTTCATACTCTGTAGTCAAGTTGCAATCTTTAAGTGTCCATATATATTCAATGGATCATTAGTAAGAATGATTTCCATTCTTGCTATTAAAAGGTGTGAAGGTTGCCTTGACAGCAGTTAGAGATATTGGTTGCTATATTTACTGTGAATGTTTAGGTGGTTACTGGTTGGAAACTAATTATATCATTATCCCAGATTAGCTTTAGGCACTATTTCGCTTATTATTTCTAAATAATACATGGGCAATTTAAAAGTATTGCATTAAATAATGTTTTAGATGACTATTTATTAGTCTGCATTATAGTGACATGTTTATTTCATGTTTAAAGAGGTTTATTTAAACTTCATTGTAACAATATTTCATACTCTGTAGTCAAGTTGCAATCTTTAAGTGTCCATATATATTCAATGGATCATTAGTAAGAATGATTTCCATTCTTGCTATTAAAAGGTGTGAAGGTTGCCTTGACAGCAGTTAGAAATATTGGTTGCTATATTTACTGTGAATGTTTAGGTGGTTACTGGTTGGAAACTAATTATATATATATATATATATATATATATATATATATATATATATATATATATATATATATATATATATATATATATATATATATATATATATATATATATATATATAAAACTTAAGGCCACTATACATGTAACACTTGAATTAATATAAATATATATATATACACCTGGGTCTCCTTTTGCGCTATAGATAGGTTCATCAGAAAATACGTGCAAACGATATCACACAAAAATAGACGTAACTTACATTGAAAAGGGGGGATGTGGTCTGTGATTTTTCAAAATTCATGTAAAAGTAAAGCACCAATGTAAAATTACTTTAAAATTCGTGCAAAAAAAAAATAAGGAAATAAAATATGACTAATAAAAAATTTCAAATTTGAGAAAAATTGATACTAGACAAACTTTTTTTAACTATAATATTTAATTTTATTCAAAACAGTATATTTTTATGCATAATAATTACAATACAGTAATTTACATTTTTTATACACACTTTAATTATTATAGCTATTTGCCGAAAAACACATTCATTTGCAAACAACTAGCGCCAACTTCACACTCATGTTGTGTCAATGTTTTTCTGGTGACAACATAATTAATCTTTGAAACAATGATTTTATTAATTGTTTATGAATCTAACAACTAAAATTTAAATTCTTATTTTTGTCTTTAATTTTCAATTCCATTTAAAAATCAAATTACATTTTACATCACATTAATTTCAAGTCACCGTAAGTAATTTTTAAATTGTTAATTACAATTAAAAATCAGATTTTAATTGTCAAATATAATTGTGCCCACTGCTATTACTGACCTTTTAAAAATAAACTTGTGGACACTAAATGATTAATAATTGATTACATTTTTTTTAAAAAAGCAAAAACAGAATGTGATTTAAAATGCAAAATTAACACGCAAAATGTTTGAACAAATTTACATTATAATCTTGCAAAATTTAATGTGTGTATACATAAAATGTGGAAATCATGATTTTAAATTCATTATTGCATAAAATCTTACTATTATAAAGCACTGAAAATATTGAAATTAGTAAGATGAAAGTCGAATTCCAATAATGTGCTATTACTTTCAATATAACGTAAATGCGCAAAATTTATTATTTAAAGTAATAGCGCATTATCAGAGTTCGACATCTGGTGAAACAGGAATCGCATAACTTCAAAATCGTGTTAAATAAGTCCGCATAAAAAGAGACCTAGATGTACTTAAAACTAAGAAATAAAGAATTATCTTTATTGATAAAAACCCAGTGTACTGGTATGATTTGATTTACTACATGGATATGGAAGAATTACACTTAATGCTAATATAATAGCTCATAGAACTAGAGGATTCTCCCTCCCCCTTTGTATTACTTTAAATTACACATAAACTTCCCACAACACTTTGGTTTTGAATGCTTTAATAAATAAATACTTTACATATTATTAAATATATATAAAGTCGGTGGTGGTTAGTGATTTAAAAAAAAAAAATATTGGTTGTATTCATATAAATATATTTAAAGTTTTTAGAAGTTGGCACTATTATTTAATTAATAAAAAAAACATTTCTAAGAAAACAGATTTTTGCTTAGTTTTTTCGAAAATAACATTGTAAAAATAATTATCAGATTTTGATTTTATTTCTCCAGACTTGCTGGAATCCACTATAATAAGAATAACAAATTTGTTTTAAAAAAAACTAGATTATTCACCCTCTGAAAAGTAAGGAAGGTTTTCTTTTATTAAAAGAGATAGCGTAAGCATTTGCGATTCTGGGGGGAATTATCGACATATAATTTAGTATATGAAAATATAAAATATAATAATGAAAATAAAATATTGCCGCATAGATGAGAAATTAAAAAATAATAATTGTTCAGGAGAGGTTTAATGTAGGAGAGATTACCACTAAGTTATATAGAGAGAACAAGGTACACATGATTAAAAAGGTAAGAATTTACAAATTAATTCATAATTAATATTAAATTTTACAAAAAAAAGGCTTTACAAAATGTTTAAAGAAACAGATAGATGAGATTTAAAAATTATTCAAGGTAAATTTAAGAGTCTAGCAGCACTTGAAATTGTTACCTCTGTACAAACTTGACTGTTCTTATGGTGATATTCTGATTTTCCTCAGAGAACTATATCTAGTTTGATGAGCATAGTTATTCAGGCAGGTAGTAAGTTCATTATTTAACAAACTGGCATATAGTTATAGTTTATGAGTATCAGAATACTGGGCACAGATTTCAGGGAAAGCCATCTCAAATAGCGAGAAAGGTGAAGTGGATTTACTCATGATGCATTGGAATTAAATGAACATGGGTTAATTTGACAACTGTTCTCATTGACTGTCTTCATTTTTTTCCACTCAAAATTAGCCTATTTTTATAGTATGCCTTGGTATTAATGGAATCCTATCTTGATAAGTCACTGCTGATTAGTTTCTCTAGTCTAATTTCCAAAAGAATTTTTACATAAGCTTTACCCATTGTGCTGGAAGATGTCATTGTTAGATAAGTATTCAAACTGAAATTAATTTGATAAAAAATGTTTATGACAAAAGTAAATCAATTAAGTTTAGTTTTTAATTTTGATTTTAAAGAAACTTTTAATTAAAGTTATTTTAGAAGATTATATAACATTAAGTTTTGCACCTTTAATTAATTTTCACTAATTGCAATCACATCTTTCATATTGGATTTAAAAAGAAAAGTAGAGTTTAATAGCAAAAATAATTTAAAAGAGAAAATTTTATAGATTGACATATAACAAATTTTTCTAATAAATATTTGCTCACTACGTTTGTCTCTACAATGTCTATAGATATCTGAGCTGCAATTAATAAAATAATTACTATAACTTTTATAAATAAAAAAATACAGAAAATATAATATATTTTGATATTATAAGTCTGTTATAATTAATCCTCCATTACCTATTGCATATACGTATTCCCTTTTTAAATACTATATTTATTATTTTTTTTTGTGTGTGTATTTAAATTCAGATAATTATGCATATATCTTTGTTAAAAATATTTTAGTTAATGATAAGAAAAGGAACAAGAAATATGTAAGTGAGCAGAATATATACGCAAAAATAGGGTTTGAATTTGACTTGGTAGTGGAAGATTTGAAGTGAGCTGTGAAGCACAATCTGAATCTCAGATTCTGCTTCAATAGTAAGACATATATTTATCATTACAAGATCATTAACATATTACATGACAGATATAAACCTTAACATATATTAATATTATAACACAAAATATTTTTTAACACTTAGTTTTTCTTTTAAAAAATATTAAATAAACAAATATACATTATCTCATTAGCACAGCTATTTTTCTGTTGAGCTGTTTGTCCAGGTGAAGAGTTTTTATCTGCTCACATTTTATAAAACACTGAAAGTAATAAACGCATTTCCCCCTTCCTTCCAATGATAAGTTTTCATTTCTCTAGCAATTATAATAATGAACACAAAAAAAAATATAGTAGAACCGAATATTAATACTCAATTAAAATATAAACATAAGGTTTGGATTTCAATGAAAACAAAAATAAACATCACTTGGTAAATATACACTTTATTTAAAGACAGTACATATTCTTAGCTAGCTTACTTATGGACAAAAATGTGCACTTTTCCTATAGATTATTATGATAATAAATGCAGTTGATTATAGACTAGATGAAGTTATAAGAATTTCACCTTGTAAATAGTATAATGTATAATTTAATTTTATTCTTACATCACTAAAGATATTCAGTTTTCATTCATAATCTTATAATTTTATTTTTTTCCAATAGTAATTTTCCCTTAAAGAATACACATAGTTAATTTTCATATTTACATCAAGAAAGTTTTCCTTTTGGCTTTTAAAAAAATTTACAGGTGTAGAGCTTAGTATTATTATGATTAGTAATTTTTTTCTAGACAACTCTTGGTGACTAACATGTATTCCAATATATAAAATGGCATTATTTAGAAACGGAGACAATATACTTAGAATGAGCACTAAAAATGTTTCTAGTTCTTCTTTCTTTTCCTTTTAATATTTATTTTAATTATTTTTCTACTACACCAAAAAAAATATTAATAAATAATAATAAGTCACTAAATAATTATTTCCCACCTGGAAAATATTTGTTTTCTTTGATTTAGATAAAATAATAAATAGATTAATATGCTCAGCTAATTTCATTTTTCTTGGTTTTGTTAATAAAAAATTGTCCAACTTTTAAGATGCATCAATTACTTAATGTAGAAAGTTTTAAAATAAAAAGATGGCATCGAGATTCAAGATATCTTACCAAAAGATTCAGAAAAACACTGTGAATAGAACTTTCATTTGATTATACATTTATTCCTGCATAATTTAAAAATAAAATGCCTTACCAAATTTCAGCACTCTTATCTCATTGAAATACAGAAAGAAGATGATCTAAAAAATGATTTTGAGTATGAAATTGGTCATTCCTTTAACTCTAGCAACCTCTTCCAAAAAAAAAAAAAAATCACTTGGTTATGACATAAACAAAAGAAAGGAAAAACTTATTACAATCATATCATTTTCAGTATTATTTAAAATATATTACAAAGTACTTTAATAATGAAAATAATAAATACATTTAAACCAACAATAATTATCTGTGATTTTAATTATACATAAATTATTTTCTACAAATGAATTTACCAGAAGTTACTTTTCCTTAGAATAAGACATCTTAAAATTATTTAATTGACATTTATGTTTTTTTTTCTTCTTTCTATAACCATCTAAGAATTAACTACAATTTATTATATCTGTTTTAAATTATATTAATTTGCCCTTGAAACAATATCTTACTTATGTCCTTTTAAAAACATGATATTGCATGAGGAAATATATCATTTAGTTACACAAAACATGTCTAGGTAAATGAATAGCCTCTTTTATTTTACATTTATTATGACAACGTTCAATTTGAATAATTTTCATATTTTTATAATCAAATTTAAATCCATATTGACAAGATTTATTATGATCAAATATAATAAATGGGGAAGGTTTATTTACATCTGTTCCCGATTGATTGTCTTTTTGAATTCTATTATATAAAAGCATTGTGGGAAATCTGAATTGAACTATGGGTATTGTTAAAGGTTGTCTCGTTTTGATTATTCAATGTTATATAGTTGATAAAGACTACAAAGTTTATAGTCGAAAGTACTTCTAAAAGAATATAATTTATATAAATTGTACTGTATTTTGATATACATATATATATATATATATATTGATTTGTATATTACATATATTGTGAAACGAATACAGATATCAAACTTTATTTATTACATATATAATGAATTTAAAGATTCTAAGTAAAACGTGGATTTTAAAAGTATGGTGGAAGGTAATATTAAAAATTATTAAGTTCAAATTTAGATTAAAATTTTTTAAATGCCTGTCATGATTTAGAAGTTTTCCTTAATTGCTGTTTAGTAAAAATAAAGAAATCTTGCAAATTATCAGATAAAATTACTAATGATATAAAGGAAATTATTTTAAAAAATATAATTAAGCAATGCAAATGTTTGCTATTTCGTCAACGGAAATATTTAACGTCTTTAAATCATTTTATTTTGATGAAAAATTGTGATGATTGGTTTAACTATAAGTGTTTTTGTCAAAAAATGTTTGATTAATTTCATTTAAAAAATCTTGATAAATTTAACAAGAAAATTGAACATTTATTTCATAAAAATTTTCCGGATAAAATGAATGATCAAAATTATGTGAACTTGTCTGGTATAAATTTGGATTTCAGTCAAAAATATATTTTAATTTTCGGATCGAAATATGTTGGTGGTAGATGGAACGATTGTAATCTTGAATTGAATTCTGCAATAGAACATTCATTTAGTGTGATTAAGCGTGATGCTAATATTCGTAATAACATTGTTAAAGAAGTTAAAAATAAAAACTTTAAATATAATAGGAATGATAAATGGTTAAGTCAAACTAATAAATTTAAAAGTTTCCTATTAAATAATGACTTAGTGGATTTAAAAGAGGACAACACCCTTTATATGTGTTTGTTTACAAGAGCGAAATATAATGAAAAAGTTATGGATCAAATGAAAAAGCTTAAATTTCAAAATAGTGAAATAATAAATATAGATACATCTCGCATGAAATTTATAAATGAAATTTTAAAAAAAAGTTAAGAATAAAGCTATTGATAGTCATACATATTATAACTTATATCCATCATCTGATATTTGCCCTAGGATATTTTCGAATATAAGGCTAGATAAAGAAAATTATCCATTGAGATTGATGGTTGATTTTGGTGATGCATATTATTATCAAACATGTAGATATATTGAATTATTACTTCAAGATATTTTAGGTTTTGGAGAATATACTGTTTCATCGTCGTTTGATTTTGTAGATAAAATTAAGAATATAAATATAGATTTACATGACACAATTTGTACTTTTGATATAAATGAAATGTATGGATCAATATATAGAATAGAGTCAATTAATATTATTTATAATGCTCTTGTTTCAAAAAATGTAAAGTCTGATATTATAAATTTTATTATAAAAGTATTGCAGTTTATTGATAAAAATATTTATGTTAATTTTAATAATCAATATTATAAAATGAGTTTTAGTTGGCCAATGGGTCTTCCTGCTGTTGCTCAAATTTGTAATTTTGTTATATCAACATATGAAAGTAAAATTTTAAAACAATTGAAATATCAAGAAATTAAAATGTATCATAGATATATGGATGATGTTTTTATTTGTGGAAAACAAGAATTATAATCAATTTATTTAATGAATTAAATGAGATTAAGAAAATAAAATGGGTTATAACTAAAGAGAAATACAATTCCATAAAATTCTTGGATATTCAAGTTACACTTAATGATTACAGTTTGGATTATCTTATGTTAATTAAACCAATTGAAACTAGAAATTTTATTCCATATGAATCACATGTTCCTATGTGTCATAAGCTGTCTGGATTGAAATCATTCTTATTTCGAAATGAAAAATTATGCAAATATTCTAGTGATAAAATTAAAAATGTACATTTATTTGTTAATGACTTGTTGAAAATTGGTTATTATAAAAATGTTATTTCTAATATTATTAAAGGATTTAAAAGAAATCAACACTATAATAAAATTAAAAATAAAAATATCAAAATGAAATGGATTTCAATGCCATTTATATCAGATGAGCAGGTCAAGTTTATTAGGAAAATTTCCTATGGTTTGTGTCATATTGCTTTTTTCTCTACAAATAACAAAAATAGATTACTTAATAATTCTAAAATTCAAAGTTTAATCAAAATTATATTATATATAGATTGATATGTGGATGTGGTGTACAATACATTGGTGAATCTAAGTGTACATTTGAGAAGAGAATAAAATAGCATATGCTTTTATATAATAGAATTCAAAAAGAGAATCAATCTGGAACAGATGTAAATAAACCTTCATCATCTGTTATATTTGATCACAATAAATCTTGTCAATATGGATTTAAATTTGATTATAAAAATATGAAAATTATTTAAATTGAACGTTGTCATAATAAACGTAAAATAAAAGGGGCTATGTTGATTTTAAGAAATCGTCAAATGTTAAGATAACAGAATTGTGGGAAATCTGAATTGAACTATGAATATTGCTAAAGGTTGTCTCGTTTTGACTATTCAATGTTATATAGTTGATAAAGACTACAAAGTGTATAGTCGAAAGTACTTCTAAAAGAATATAATTTATATAAATTGTACTGTATTTTGATATATATATTGATTTTTATATTACATATATTGTGAAACGAATACAGATATCAAACTTTATTATATATATATATATATATATATATATATATATATATATATATATATATATATATATATATATATATATATATATATATATATATATATATATATAATAGTCACATGACCTATTTATCTTGAATTAACAATATATAATACATCAAGAGCTTGCAAATAGCTCTAAACAGGTTTATTTATTTTTTAATTATAAATGCTACTAAAGAAAGCATCTGAAACTTTTATCTATAATGCTTTCCACCCCAGACCAGTTTCGAGCTGTAGTTCTCTTCAGTGAGGAGCTAGGACATTAGATTCAAATACTAACTCAAGCCAAGCATTTATCTAAATCTTAAATATTAAAAAAAAGATCTAAATCTTCAGCCACCTACATGTCTTCAAATTCAGTTCTTTAACTAAAAAAATATATGGGCCTGAACTAAACACATTGATCCTATATATATATGTAAGCTTAGTAATTTAATATAGCCAAATCCCTACCAGCAAAAATATAATATTATTAAAAATTAATCGCATGTCACATGACCTATATAGCTTGCATTATCAGTATGTATAATATAAAGAACCTGCTAATAGCTCTAAACAAGCATATTTGCTTATATTTTAATGGTAATTGATACAAGCCTGAAACTGGTATTTAGTTCAGACCCATATAGTTTCTTTAGTTAAAAAGTTGAATTTAAAGACATGTAGGTGTCTGAAGATTTAGATTTTTTTTCTAATATTTAAGAATTAGATAAATGCTTGGCTTGAGTTAATATTTTGAATCTAATGTCCTAGCTTTTCACTGAAAATATACATAGCTCAAAAATTGTCTGACGATGGGGATCATCATAGATAAAGTCTTTAGGTACTTTCTCATGCAGCATTTATCATTAAAAATAAATAACTAAGCTTGTTCAAGGTTATTAGCAGACTCTTTATATATATATATATATATATATATATATATATATATATATATATATATATATATATATATATATATATATATATATATATATATATATATATATATATATATATATATATATATATATATATATCAATTGTTAGTGAGAAAATATAATTATTTCTATATACATCATTAAATTCATTTATAACGTTAGTTTTCTTTGAATTGCTTAGTATGAGGTTGTTCAAATAAATTTAAATTCATTAATAAATAGTTCAAATTGTTAATTAGTAGCACAATTATTTATATGATAGTATATAAGATTTCTTGCAGCTGTTATAATATTTATATAGGTCAATTATAAAATGTTATTTGACAATCCAAACATTATTTGTTATTAAAAAAATATTTAAAACAATTGTAAGATAATCTCTGATCATATATATTTTTTTTAATCTGAGGCCAACAATCTTATAAAGTCATCCTTTGATCTTAAATGAAGTTAATGTTTGAAGTTTTATATGCATTTTTATATTATATGTCTAAAATATACACATTGGAACATGGATTTCGTCAGAAAGTTGAACAGATATCAGATTATATAATTATTGTTTGTTTATAAAAATAAATACAAGTATTTTTTAAAATTTTATTAAAATTAATAAATTTTTTTTTTGTTTTTTTTTTTTTTTTTTAAATAAAATTATATATATATATATATATATATATATATATATATATATTTATATTTTTTTTTTTTTTATATATATATAATATATATATATATATATATATATATACTATAACCATTAAATGTCTGTATTTTTAAATCATATAATCGTAATTCAAACAAATTTATTTAATACAGTATTAACATTTTAAACAATATATTCTTTACTGGAAGTACTTTCATTTGTATCACTTACAATCTTTATCAACCATTAATACAAATGTACACAAAATAGAAACTTGCATTACCCATCACTCAATCCCTTCAAATTTCAAAGAATTTTGTTGCTTTTTTATTAGCTGATTGTCTATTCATTAAACCTTCTCTATTCTTAGATATTATCATTGCCTCTCTATTTTTTTTATTTTAATTACATCTTTCAATCTGAATAATTTTCACATCATTGTTATCAAATTTAAAATCATAATTACATGCTCTATTATGATCAAAAATAATGGATGGAGTATTCATACTTACTGAAGATATATTTTCTTTCTGTACATGTTTATATAATGTCTTATGATCACTATATCGTTTTTGTAATGCACATTTTGATTTTCCTATATATTTCATTTTACAACCACATACTAACAAATATATAACAGAACTTAATTCAATCTTAGAAATCTGAGTTTTGATCTTATTAATGGGATTGAAAATATAATAAATTGATAATAATGATGTTATGTGTACACTTGACATATCTAAAATGTATGGTTCAATTAATCATGTTATCAATTTAGATTATTGAAAAGGCTTTATTTTATAATCTATGGATAATAACATTAAGAAATTTATTATTAAAATATTAAGATTTGTAAATGATCATATATATGTTAAGTTTAATGATTGTTTTTATAAAATGAATCATGGTTGGCCAGTGGATCTTCTGGTGGTATCACAGATTTGTATTTTTTTATTTCTAGTTATGAATTTAAAATATTACCTCAGGTAAAATATAAAGGAATTAAAGTATATTGTAGATATGTTGACAATGTATTTATATATGCACATAATGAAATAATAGTTACTTTATTTAGTGAGTAAAATATGATTAATAATACTAAAATGGGAGTTAAATAAAGATAATTTTTTTTATAAAGTTGTGTGATATATTTATTAAATGAAACAATAATGTTTTTGATTCTAATATGGTTTTACAGCCCTTGGAAATTAGAGGTTATGTCCCATATAATTCTTGAGTTTATATGGGTCATAAATTAGCTGGTTTGAAGTCATTTTTCTTTAGAAATGTTATTTTGTGGAAGTTTATTAGTGATAAAATTGATAATATGAATGCATTTGTTGCAGATATGTTTAATGTTGGTTATGGAAGAAATATTATTTATAATATAATTACAAAATATAATCAAAATAAAAGTAATAATAAAAAAATATTACATAAATTAAAAAAGTGATAAATGATTTTTTATTCCTTTTATGTTTAATCAACAAGCTAAATTAATCAATAAACTTTGTAGTGGTTTGTGTAGGATATCTTTTTTCTCTTAAAATAATATAAATGATATGGTAAATAATTCTAAAACCCTGATTTCTAAGTTTGAATTATGTTCTGTTGTATATATGTTGGTATGGGGTGGTGGATTTAAATATATAGATGAATCAAAATGTACAATACAAAAGCGATATAATGATCATAAGATATTGTATAAATGTGTACAGAAAGAAAATGTATCTTTGGTAAGTATGAATAATTCATCAATTATTTTTGATCATAATAGAGCCTGTAATTATGGTTTTAAATTTGATAATAGGTATGTGAAAATTATTCAAATTGAAAGATGTAATGAAAAACGAAATATTATAGAGGAAATGATAATATCCAGTGATAGAGAAGGTTTAATGAATAGACAATCAGCTAATATAAAAACAAGAAAATTGTTTGAAAATTGAATGGATTAAATCCTGGGTAATATAATTTTTTCTTTTGTGTACTGATTAATGGTTGATAAAGATTGTCAGTGATACAATCGAAAGCACTTCCAGTAAAGAATATATTGTTTAAAATTTTAATACTATATAAAATAAATTTGTAATCAAACCACATTGTGATAAACTATTAACAGTATTCATTGGGAATCATTGATCTTATTATTTAATGTAATCAAATGTATGCTACTTATATCACAGTATATATTATCTGTTGCAATATCTGATTTGGTAAATATTTTAAAATATTTGTCATGAAAACTTATTCATCTGATAGTAAAATATAAATATAAAGCTTTATAAAGTGGTAAGTGAATCAAGCTTATTGTCTAAACTTATTTAAAAATGCATATTATATCATATTTTGTAAAATTATACTGACATATAACCTAGTTTGTTTATCATCAATTGTTTACAACAGGTATTAATTAAATTTTAAAAATGTTTTATTAAAAAAATTATAGCCAAGTAAATAATATATTGCTCAAATAAATACTAATTTACTTGAGTAATATTTATGTTTTATTTTATTATTATACAAAATATTTTAATGATAAATTTGTGTTGACAATATTAATGAAATTTTGAAAGAAAGTGTATAGGACATAATACTGAGAAATGTACTGAGTATATATGATCAGAATACTTAGAAATTTACGACCTATACATGGGTAGAATACTTAGCAGTGCACCCTTCTATGACAATACCTCCACACATTTTTGCCAATATGAAACTGCACAAAAAGATCAGCCTCTTACTTTCACAATTGTGTTCTATGGTACATATTACTGGAGTGCAGGAAAAAAGTATTGATTGGTTGTTGTAAGTCATAGGATTTGTCCCATCTACAATCAAATCATCTTTAAGTGCACAGATAAAAAATTAAAAAAAATATAAAATTTAATAAGAACTATATAGAAGCCTCAGTAGATATAAAAACAAGATGGTTTAGTGCATTGAGATCTATCCATTAACCCACATAAAAGGAGTATATGATAGATGCCTTAAAATAAATTGCTAAGGAAATTGTAGCAATAACCAAAGATTAATTTTATAAAATGGAGAGTGATTGGCCAATGGGGTTAGAACTAATTGTTCCAGATCCATTTGAAAATAATATCATGCCTAAATATTTAGCCTCTTTATCTAATAATATTTACATGTGATATATGGAAAATAGGTTTAGGAGGATCAGATCAACAATATACATCTGGAAAGTCAAAAATACATCACCTTGGAATGGACTATTGAAGTAGAAGATATCAATCATGGGGTTTAATTTCAAGGCATATATATCCAAAAAAATTAAAATAAATTTTACTTTTAAAAGAAGCCAAAATCTTTAAAAATATGGGCAGCTATTTGTTGTATGTTCAAAAGACCCAATAATGCACAATATTTCTGGCTTTAAATGTTTTGTATATAGAAACAAAAATATATGCAAGTGTGAAGCAGATAGAAAAGATATTATATAAGTATACATTAACATGTTATAAGGTATGTGTATAAGTGTAACATGATTATTATAACAAAATTTTATACCAATATATATATATATATATATATATATATATATATATATATATATATATATATATATATATATATATATATATATATATATATATATATATATATATATATATATATATATAAAGTTAAACTCAATAATATGCATAAACTTGAATAAGGCTTCCTTACATATCACCTATTACATATAACCTTAGTAACATTTGCACTAACTTTTACAGGGTAAACTTTAGATCTCTGCATTTTCTTAATAATTTGTTGAACAATACAAAAGATAATATATATTTGGAGCATGTAGTTCAGGTGATATATAATATTGCATGTACTGAAACAGTCATATTCATCCCCCTGCCTGTTCCACATATTTTACCCCCACATCTATCTATATTCCAGGTTTATACACTCTCAGATTACCCATTTAAACAACTTTAAATTACTATATATGCAAAGTCCTGTATATATATATATATATATATATATATATACATATATATATAGAGATACATATATATATATATATATATTTATATATATATATATATATGTGGGTGTGTGAACCATAAGTCTGTAATTTAATAGTATATGTATATATTACAGATATGTATCCATTTTATAAATATAATTTAAAAAAATATTTTAGTTTAAATTATTTAGCCAATTTTATTATGTTATTGAAATTGCATATGTGTACATAAGCCATTTCCATTGTTATTCTGCATGTATGGTAATAAAAATAGTTGTCTACTAATTATCAATCTACTTTTAGTTGTTACTGGTAAACAAATTTTAAATGAGGTCACACAATAGTCCTAAAATAGCGTGAACTCGATTATGTAAATATAAAATGTTAATAACAAAATTATCAGAAAAACAAAATCTAAATTAGTTGTCATAATTGAAAATGTTTTTCTAAAATAAATAAATGGGTTTTTCTACTAGTTTTAGCAATTAAATTTATTTTGCTAAAATAAATAAATGTGGACAAGCTTGTAAAATTAAACAGGTGACCAGAGTTTGAAAGGTATAAATACTTAAAGTTGTGTCACCAAGGAAGGATCATATATATATATATATATATATATATATATATATATATATATATATATATATATATATATATATATATATATATATATATATATATATATATATATAATAAGTGAATTGTAAACATAATCCACATTTGTTTTATCTTTAAAATGGTGGGGTATTCAGCAGCATTTCACCACCTGCCCATGATCGGGAATGAAGAACTTTGGTCCAATAAAATATAAGGCTGTACACCAGCAAACCAGCCCATGGAAAAACCTCCATTGACTTTAAATCATCATCAAAAGTGTCAACTTATTATCCTCCCAAGTGCCCAGAACTAACTACAGTGAAGACAACTGAATGATAAATTTTCACTCAGAGCTCTGTTTATAAACTGTGACTTTTAATTCTTTCTTTTAAAAGCTAGATATTTGTTTAATCTGCCTCTACAAACACCTTTCCTAAAATCTGCAAAGAAGACTTTTAAATGCTAATGTTTAAATCTTGATTGTAAAACTTGAATTCTCTTTTAAAATGTAAAAACTGTAATAATCTATTTTAAATTAAATGTATAATTTTATGCAGCCTTTTATGTCTATTTCTAATCTATTCAATTTATTTTATAATTGTATTATTTTGATATAATAGGTATTTAATATACCAAATAACTCTCAAAACCATGAGTATTTATATGTATAATTTTAGCTTATCAATCTGTGAAGATAATTTCAAATCTTCGCTATAATAAATATTAAACAATGGAATTATTATTTTTTTTCTCACTCGCTGTTTCAAGATCATATTATTATTTTTACTGATTAATTTTGGGTATTAATATTACAATAATCAGTCATTCTCTAGATAAAATTGTAGTTTGCTTAACTCTAGTTATGAATTATAACTATTTACATATGTAACTCATATGTCATAGGAACTAGCCACAGAGATATTCTCAAAGCATATTTTAATGTTTTATTCATAATTACCCCACAAATATGCTTTGTCCTCCTTAGATTTATATATGTTGAGATGCAGGTGATAATATTAAACTAGGTTACTAATTAATTTAGTCCCTAAATAGTATATTTGAAGTACTAAATTTGAGAACTGGATTGTATAGATATGCAAATAGATGCTATCTAATTTTAAGGCACGCTAATATAATTTTACGTATTTGCATTATATATATGTATAAGCTGTGGATGTGTCCTTACAAAGTATGCAATGTACAATTATCTGCTTGCTGCATGATTATTGATGAGTTGCTGGTGGAGGTCACACTCCCTTAGTTCGGGTAAAAGCACACACTATTAGAACTAAGGCACAAGAACCTAGATTATTCATAATTAATGCTTACCCAACTCCCTGAACTACTAATGTTCCTATTCATAGCAAGTTGTTCAGTTTTAGGGCAACTGAGTCTTTGAGACTGAAGCCTATAAATAATGACCCATTCACACCTTTCTACTTAATTAATATTTTAATATGTGCCATAGAGTATATAGGTAAACCTATCATAAACCAGTTTTCTCTCCTTTTCTATTAAATGCTTATCCAGCAATAGTGTATATCCTAATCGAGATTAACACTCTAACCTGTGTGTCTCTGAGCCTAATTATGTGCTCAACTTTGTATAGATAGACACCACATGAATGCTATTAAGTTAGTTATATAATTTTGGCTATTAAGTTCCATATGATCTAGCAGACTACATAAGAGCTAGAAATTTGGCATATTAATATAGGCATAAACTCCAATACTACACTACACTTTATTAAACACTTATAATGAGATATGTAACATTAATCTCATTAGTTATGCAATGCCTGTGAGCGTAATATCTCACGTTCTCCTCACATAATTCTGTATATTTTGATATACTATTTGTTATTGTTTTACTGAATTAATAATATTTAAAATTATAACTCATTTTCATATTTTTATTGTCCATGAGTTCATTTTATCCAACTCTAGATTTAATTGCATGTACATCATTCTATCTATATGTAGGTCTATCATTGATATATTAATTAATCACTTAGTCATATGTGTGTATATCTGACCAAATCAGTGTCAAATTATCTAATTTACGAATCTTATTGTTCTACCCTGGGTGATTGCTAGACCAAGGTTAAATTTAATGTCTGTGTAAGTAGAAAAGTGTCATCCATAGGGTATTAGATCGTGAGCAGAGATGAAAGGATTGAATGTTGGTCAGATTCTGGATCCCAGCATCCATATTCGATCAGCTTTAGTGTATTTTGCCTGTGTTCTAGATTTTGTTATGTGGAGGGACAATTCTTACCATTACAGTACTAATCATTCCCACAGCTCTGTTTATTATGGATAATCTCTTGCAAATCTCTCAACAAGAATTTTCCAATATGGATATTTGTACAATAGAGTTAAACATAAGTCTAAATACTTATTGATATTTCTGGTTAATTAACTACCATAGGCCACACATTTTCTGCATCAATTGTTCATCCAATATGCTCAGAAAGAAAATATATGAATGACGATCTTAAAATATTTATCAAATAATCATTTTATAATTTTAGCAACAAACTATTCTGCATTAGAAACTATACTAGTTAGAAAATATCAAATTTTATATTCTTTATGACACAAATTATGCATAATCTTTAAAGATAAACGTTTTTTTCTAATCTGTAGCAAATGAAAATTTTATACAGAGAGGAAAGCATAAATAAATAGATAACAATTGCCAACAGTACAATCTGCTTCTAAGAAAATGGCTTAGACAATCTTTATTATATAATATAGTCCTGAATTACTTTTTGTGTAATTTAAATTAAAGTATTATATTAGTTACAGTTTTACACATACTGTAATTACAACTTAGCATAGAATATTTAAAACAAATATGTGAAAAATAGTAATATGACTCAATGCGTAGATAATAAATGAAGTGTTGCTTAGATAACATATCACTGATTTTCTATTGATTTATTTGAAACATTGAATGGTATTTCGAACGATGCAAATGGTCTCAACCTGACTTAAATTATTTCAATTATTATGGATTTATTAAGATTAAATATTAAAATTATTTTTACATATTATGTACATATTTTCTTAACAATTAACAGTACCTATAAACATTGATTAAGTGTATTATTTCCTTTTTATCATGAATTATTATTTACTATATACAATAATGAATTGTCCTATCGTAGTGTGAGATTTTAATTATATATATATACATATATATATATATATATATTAAGTACTATATATATATATATATATATATATATATAAGTACTTAATATATACAATAATGAATTTTACTAGCACAGTGTGAGAATTTCATTACATTTATAAGGTAATCCCCCTTCCTCTTGAGAAGCATACTATAACTGTAAATAGTGATGTTTAATACAAGGATACTCTTGTGTCAGCCATAATATAAGAATTTTGAAAAAATAAAAAATAACCTTCTTATTTTCAAATTCAAATGTACCTATACGGGTCAGTCTTAAGTCTTTTGAAATGTGAATATGAATATATAAATCATTGACATTAAATCCATATAAATAAATTTGGATACCAAGCAAAAAATGGTTGTTTTTATTTTCTCAACATTTTTATATTGTGACTAGAGTGAGAGTATTCTTGTATTTAACAACATTGTTTAATATTAAATATGGCGCTAGTGAGAAGTGCTTAAATTCTAAATATAATTAAATCCTTAATATTTGTAAATAAATTTTTTTATCAAATTATAAAACAGCATAATCCATTTTTAATTCATTTACATGCATTTATATCTGACAAATATTGTATTTATTATAATTTATCAATGAATAAATTTCACGGCCTTATATATATATATATATATATATATAATACTCACCTAATATCAAATGGAAATTAATACCAATATTGAATGTGTCCGATGCATCGCCCACAATATATGTATACTGTTTCCCAATCATAGATTCTTTTAAAGTTGTAAAACACATACGAAAAGGCACATTTTTTTCCATGGTTACAACATCTTTATAACTTTCCTCAAAAAAATTAAATTTATTAGTGCTGGGAAAGTAATCAAATATCTTTATATACGGATACACACCTAGCAAGCGGACTTTCTCTGGTATATATGTTGCTTTGTTTAGCTTGATATTGATACAAAATGAGTGATTAAATTGTAAAGCTGGCGTTTCAAACTGTAGAATTTCAATGTGCACATCTAATATAAAAAGTTGAAATAAATTAATTATACTTAATTTAAGATTTATCTTATATCAATTAATGAAAGTATTCACATATGCATTTATATTTTTAACATCAAAAGCCTGTAACAAATTTAACCTTTGTCTTCTAAAAAAACAATGAGTATGATAAAATATACCATTTTGACTTAAATATTCAATGTGATTGTGTTTAATATTATTAACTGTTGAACATATATATTCTATTTATTTTAATCAGAAAGTCATGGACAAAAACTATGTTTAATACATATATAAATGTGATAGGTGGTGAATACATAACATAGCCATGGAATATTTGTATCTTTAGATATCATGATATTTAAAAAAAAACTAGTATATTTTAGTATAAATTGTTAAATAGAGTTGATTTTGAATGAATGATGAGAATACTATTTTGTTTTGTATCTAAAAGGTGTATATACTTTATTAAATTTCAGTTTAAAAGGTCAATTTGTTAATTCTTTGATTGTACTCTTCATCTCTCAACAATCATGGCTTTAACTCTGTCTAAAACTGACAGTTTTTAGTTATCATAGTGAATATATGCTCATTTTAAAGCTTAAAAAGAACTATAAAATGTTGCCTTCTCTAGAATTATTTTACAAGTAAAATATCAGTAATATTTAAATTTAAAGTATTAATAATGGGAGAAGGTGGAATTTACTAGGTGTTGATTGCTTGTTACTCATATTGAACTAAAGAGAGTGTTTGTCAACAATGTTCACTGCTCCAACTTCTTTTCATTTTTAAAATGAAAATAAATGTTTTACATTATTTTTTTAGTATTTTTCTTACATATTGTAAATCATTTTGATAAATCATGTTAAAAATAAAATTATTTTAGAAAAATAGTTAAGATTTTAGTAAAAATTATTTACTTTTACATGAACATATATTGAGAAAGAAAATCACTGATGTACACACCATTTTCTAATAGATTATAAACATTTTTTTACTTTCTCTGCTATAAAATATGTTTATAAATGTTATATATAGAGCTTGCAAAAATAAGCTATAAAAAACTTTAAGACTATCATCAACCCCAGAACAATTTCAGCTTTTGGCATCATTAGTAAGATACCAGGATATTCAGCATTAGATTAAAATACTAGGATAAGACCAACATATCTAATGCATAACTGATGATTCCAGAAGCAGAAACCAGTCTGGCATTGACGATATTCTCAAAGCTTGTTAAGAGCTTATTTTTGCAAGGTCTATATATATAACATTTGTAAATACAAGATTTATTAAACTAAGTCATGTGACATCTGACTTGATTTTTCATCAATTTAATATGTTTATAAATAGAAATAAAAAATTATATTTGAAAAAACTTCTGTTTACTTTCATATTCTGACAAATTATTAATTTGCTTTTTACAAATAAAATTAAAACAAATATAATATTAAAAGAAGAAAAATATTTTTACTACTCATTCTGTAATTAATCAATCAAAAGTTTAGAGTATTAACTCTCTCGATCAAGCAAAATTTTTGATGTGGAAAAGGTTAATAGACAAAACATTAGTTATGAAAGAACATCATCATCACCATCAGCATCATCATTATTATTATTATTATTATTATTATTATTATTATTATTATTATTATTATTATTATTATTATTATTATTATTATTATTATTATTATTATTATTATTATTATTATTATTATTATTATTATTATTATTATTATTATTATTATTATTATTATTATTATTATTATTATTATTATTATTATTATTATTATTATTATTATTATTATTATTATTATTAGTAGTAGTAGTAGTAGTAGTAGTAGTAGTAGCCTTTAGTAGTAGTAGTAGTGGTAGTAATAGTAGTAGTATAACAACTATTATTGTAATATATAATTTTATATTGTATTTATAATTACCAGTATAATACAAAGAGTGTACCAATGGCTCAAACAAGATCTTAATTGATAAGTGCAGTATGACAAAATATTTAAAATCTTTATCCTGAACCTTCCCATCTCCAGACCAACTGGTTTCGAGCTTATGGCTCATGTCGGTGGAGAACTAGAATATTCAGAGACTAGAATGTCATATTATAAATGACTTGCTTTTTTGATTAAGGACCAGTATAGTGGTATGAATATGTGATTACATAACATAGCCATGCTAATATTTGTATCTCTAGATATCATGATATTTAAAAAAAAAACTAGTATATTTTAGTATAAATTGTTAAATAGAGTTGATTTTGAATGAATGAATTCAATATATCAAACCCATTCTAAATTACATTATTTTCAGTATAGACAATACCATATATTTCTACTTAAATAATATATATATATATATATATATTATTTACCAAAAATTATATATATATATATATATATATATATATATATATATATATATATATATATAATTTTTGGTAAAATTAATATATTATATATTGTACACATTTTATCGTTTCAAATGTTCACCTATTAAGTAGACAATCTAAAATTTTCAGATATCCATATGTTTTCAAATCCAGCTATCTAACTTAAATAGTCATATAGGAGTGAACTAATTTCATATACATCATATAATAATATATTTATCAATATAAAATCACCAAAAAATTAAGAGTAAAAACAATAATTGCAAAAAAATCAAATCACATATCACATGACTTACTTTAATAATCTATTACAGTAATATTTATATTAATTTAACTTATTTTATTAGATGAACTTTTGATTATATTTCTTGTAGTCTTTGTCATCCATATTATGTTGAATAATTAAAACAAAAGATAACTGCATAACTCCCATAATTCAATTCAGTTCTTTCACAATTCTGTTATCTTAGTGTTTGATGATTGCCACTTCATTAACATTTACCAATTTCTCAAAATTAATATAGCCACTTTTATTTTATGTTTATTGTGTCAACATTCAATTTATATTATTTTTAATGTTTTTTATAATAAAATTTACATCCATATTCACAAGTTTTATTAACCTAAAATATAATGATAATGAAAGTTTATTTTCATTTTTTCATGATTGTTTATCTTTCTGAATTCTTTTATATAAAATTTTTTGTTCTTTAATTTTTTTTTCTAATGTACATTTAGATTCACTGATATATTGCAAGCCACATTTACATATTAATTTATTAGAAACCAACCAGTAACAACATAAACATTCACAATAAAGATAGTAATCAATAATTCTCACTGCTGTCAAGGCAACCTTCACACCTTTTAATAGCCAGTATGGAAATCCACTCGAACTAATGGTTCATTGAATATATATGGACACTTAAAGATTGCAACTTGACCACAGAGAAAGAAACAATTTATACAATGTAGTATAAATAAACTTCTTTACATTCTTGCTATTAAAACGTGAGAAGGTTGCTTTGACAACAGAGATAAATATTGATTACTGTCTTTGTTGTGAATGTTTATGTGGTTACTGGTTGGTTTCTAATTACATCATTATCTCATTTAGCTTTAAGCATTATTTCACTTATTATTTAAATATATTAATTTATATATATTACAATTTTGATTAAAACATATATTTTTTGCTTTTATAATTATTAATTAATCTATTTAAATTATTTGTTAAGAAAAAATAAATTTAATGCAAACAATTACATTTTTGTCATAAATTTAACTTCTTCATAAAATATAAATGGTATTGCAATCCAATTTTTTTGATATTATTTTTAGTTTTATTATATTTTTGAATTTTTTCAAGTTTTTTAATAGTATTAGTAATAGCATTTTTATTATAATCAATTTTCAATACAGTTTTTATATGTTCATGATTTGTTGACAATTGATTATAATAAAAATGCTATTTACAAGACTATTAAATAATTATAAAAAATAAAGAGTTAACAATATAATAAAATTAAAAATAATATGAAAATTAAATGGCCTAGAGTACCATTTATATCAGATGACCAAGTTACGTTATGAGAAAAATTTATAATAGTATATGTCAAAGTGATTTTTTCTTAATAAATAATACAAATAGATTAATTAATAATTGAAAAGCAATAATTGAAGTTTTAATTAAAGTGGTATTATATATAGGTTAATATATAAATGCGGCTTACAATATATCAATGAATTTAAACATACATTAGAAAAAAAGAATAAATGCTTTTATATAAAAGAGCTCAAAAAGACAAATGATCAGAAAAAGATGAAAATAAACCTTCATCATCTTATATTTGATCATAATTAAACTTTTATATATAGATTTAAATTTGATTATAAAAACATAAAAATATATACAAATTGAATGTTGCCTCAATAAACATACAATAACAAAAGGTATATTAACTTCAACAAATCATCAAATGTTAATGAATTGGCAATTATTGAACACTGAAATAGCAGAATTGTGAAAGAACTGAATAAAATTGTGGCAGTTATGAAATGATGTCTCATTTTAATTATTCATCATTATATAATAGACCAAGACTACAAGAAGCATATCATCAAAAATTCATCTAATAAAATAAATTAAATTTATGTGAATATTACTGTATTTAATATATAAAGAAGACATATTTTGTGGGTTCATCTGTGTTAAATTTTTTTTTAATACTAATATACTGATGTTTCAACATGATCACACAAGTCATCTACAGAGTGATAAATGGTAGAAAGATGGTTGTAGAGGTGGTACAATCACCAATTTGTAAATAACATTAAAGTTCCACTATGAGCAAAACGTTTAATTAAGATATGTTTTTTTTTTTTTTAATCTTTCGATATAGGAGGAACTTTTCATGTATCATCTCACTTATTTATACAATCTGGCCTTTATAATATCACAGTGATTTCTTTAATTTTACACTGGTAGAGATTATCATGTCAAGATATTATCCTGGTACTAGAAAAGACAATTTTATGACCTTAATCTACAGTATGGAGTGAGAGTGTTGCTGTTGCTGAATGTTGTTAACTACATTAGCATGTTCATTTATCTTAACACTGATGCAGCAATTTCTCATATTTTTGTAAGAAGCTTTACAATTATCACATGATTTTTCATAAACAACAAGACATTCAATAGGGACTGAATCCTTAGGGTTGGTTATTATATTACTGATGCATTGGTAAGTATAAAATACAATATAAATACAGTATTTCCTACTCATCAAAGCATTAGTAATATAATAACCAAGCCTAAGGATTCAATCTCTATTGAATCTAATGGTGTTTATGAAATCTCATGTGATAATTGTAAAGCTTCTTACATAGATATGAGAAATTGCTGCATCAGTGTCAGGAGAGATTAACATTCTAAGTCAGTTAAACAACACTCATCATCATCAGCACACTCATGCCATACTATAGATTCAGGTCAACAAGTTGATTATTATAGTACCAGGATCATATTCAGATTGATAATCTTTACCAGTGTAAAATCAAAGAAGCCAGTGTAATACTAAAATAACCAAACTGTATCAATAATTGAGATGATATATGCAAAGTCCCTTCTATATGAAAATTTTTTTTTTTAAAAAAAAAAAAAACTTATTTCAATTTAACATTTTTACTATTGGTAGAGTTTTAACATTTTTTTTTAAACCAGTGATTGTAGCACTTCTACAACTGCCTCTCTATCATAAGTCAAAATGTTGGTCTATTAATATTAAAATATTTTTAACACAGATGGACCTGAAAAATATGTCTTTTATATGTTCAACCTGTGAAAATATTTGTCAACACACACTCACACACACACACATATATATATTGAAACAGACATGCTGTTTCACACACACACACACATATATATATATATATATTTAGAATGCCCATCCCCACCCAAATTAGAATGACATAGAATTTTATTTCAGACTAGCAATATTTTTTTTTTAAAAAAGACTAATTATACTAAATATTTTAAAGGAAAGGAAGAAATAATAAAATTTGACTGCAATTAAAAATAACAATCTGGTCAAATTAAAAGTAAAAATAAACTTTTTAAAATAATAAAGAAGAGCAAATACGTTTATATTTGCAATAAAATAAGTATACATGTTTCTTTATTAAAATTAATAAATTCAAGTGAGAAAAACAAGATCATTTAAATAAAAATCTCTTAACTGCTTTTCAGCTTATTATATATTTTAGCAGAGTAATTTGTAAGGCAGAATGACAATAATTTGACAATAATTGCTTCAGGCAAAAGAAAATTAATTAAAAATTTGAAAACACCTAGCCAGATAAGTAAAAACAATCTGATGCTGGCAAAAAGAATATCCAATGGGCTGTAGGATTAATGATATGAACATGGATGAAAACACACCAAAAACAATTGGATCAAACAGGCATATAAGGTAAAGCCATTCTGATAGAGAGAAAAGGTATAAATACATTGGATAATTCAGATTAAATGACAATTTTTGAGTGAGATTATTAGATTATTAGAAAAGTGAATTGAACCATCAAGCAATCCCAAAAATATTCATTTTAACATGGGTGGTTAGCCTACTTTTTATCTCTACCCACTATCATCAAGTAAGTCTCCAGTGCTGGTCCAAGCCTTGCCTAGAAGTTTTAACAATTCAGCTTCAAGACACCGCCAGTTATATAGAAATACAGTAATAAATGAAAACATGAATTTAGAAGTAAGCAATTAGACATGATTTAATTGCAATAAATTAAAATTATAGCTATTAATTTCTATAAGAAATAAAAAGAGAGAAAATTTTATATTATTAGTCTTAAGAAAAGATTTTACAATCAATTATTAACTTCAGTCAAAAGTTGGCAATAGTTTTTTTTATCTTTATTTAAAATGAAAACAAAAAAATGAAAATTATTACTTAATTATGAACACTCACACACACACACACACACACACACACACATATATATATATATATATATATATATGTGTGTATGTGTGTCTACTAATGCTATATATATATATATATATATATATATATATATATATATAGCATTAGTTAAATGCCAATTAGTCAATTATTCCATAAATAATATGATATATTCAAATAGTAGAAATACTTCTAATAATAATTGTAATAATTATTTCAAATGAACCAGCTAAATGAAAATGTCAATCACAAAAATCAAATATATAGTAAAAATATTAAAATGCTAAATTCTTATGTGTGTGTTATCTATACCTTGATAGAATACCAAAATGTTCCTACAGACCTGGAATAAATGATTACACATATTTGTATATGAATATAATATGTATACCTACCTAAAATGCTTTTACAAATCCGTAATAATAATTGCAGTACTGATATTATCTGTACATCTACTCAAAATGTTTTTACAGATACGAATAAATGATTACAATCACTTATTTACTAATTGTATAGGTCTACCTACCTAAAATGCTTTCACATACCTTGAATCATAATTGTACTACTGATATTATCTGTACATCTACTCAAAATATTTCTACAGACCCGGAATAAATGATTACAAATATTTATGTATTAATATAATATGTACACCTACCTGAAATGCTTTTACATACCTGGAATAATAATTGTAATACCGATATTATCTATATGTCTACTCAAAATGTTTCTATATATACGGAATAAAGGATTGCACATATTTATGTATTTATATAATATGTATACCTACCTGAAATGCTTTTATAAACCCGTAATAATAATTACAATACTGATATCATCTGTACATCTACCAGAAATGTGTTCACATACCTGGAATAATAATTACAATACTAATATTATTTGTACATCTACTCAGAATGTTTTCTCAGACACAGAATAAATGATTCCAAACATTTATGTATTAATTGTATATGGCTACCCACCTGAAAAGCTTTCACACACTTGGTATAATAATTGCAATACTGACATTATCTATATATCTATGTGAAATGTTTCTATAGACTTAAAATCAATGGTCCAAAACATTTATATATAAATTGTGTATCTGTACCTGCTTAAAATGCTTCTACAGATCTGGAGTATATGGTTAAAAACATTTGCATATTATTTTTATATGTATATTTACCTGAAATGTATCTTTAGACTTTTTCTCAACATGTAAACTAAAAAAATGGGTTTTTGCTTGGATAATCTACCTGGAATATTTTTAGATTTCTTCTCACTATATAAACTATATTAGAAGGACTTGCTAGTAAATATTTATGTATAAATTGTGTATGTGTATTTGCTTAAAATGCTTCTACAGATCTGGAGTATATGGTTAAAAATATTTGCATATTAATTATATATGTATATCTACCTGAAATGCGTCTTTAGACTTCTCATCATGTGAACTAAAAAAGAGTTTTTGCTTGGATAACCTACCTGAAATATTTTTTAGATTTCTTCTCATTATATGAAGTATATTAGGACTTGCTAATGAATTGTTATTAAATAAATTGTTATTATTAAAATTAATTTTAGTAGTTTAGTTCTATTTTGCATCACTATCATTCATTGGTTCTTGCTCTCATGCCTCCTGAGTTATGTATGACATACCCAGACAATGGTAAGTAAGGCTGTAGTGAGATGAAACTCTAGTGGTGCTGTTTGCGAAACCAAACACATAACTTTTTAGATGCTTCCTATCTCTATGGCACTACATGCTATAATTAGCAGGAAATATTTTTGTAAGTGAAATCATGTCTGCATTGGGGAATGCCAATTGATAGTTTCTTCCTGCAATATTCTCACCAGGAAATAAAACCAACCAAGAGTGGAGTTTGGGTGTGCATCCGGTGATAATATTTATTTATTTCACTGACTACAACTATCAAAAATAAATATCTAGTATAAAACCACCTCAAGTGGTAAGAAATTTTCAAATTCAAAATCTGCATCCCAATACATCTAGTACAAAATAGTTCAAAAACTTAGTTGTTTTGGAATGTGAAACTTAATACTTTTATTAATGAGGACATAGTTAAAAAAATATTATCATTTGAGGTAGTTATATATTTAGGCCACTGTATTAAATAGTCCAAAATTGTAAATTTTAAAGATAGATCTGGCATTAATAGTGCAATAAATGACTTTAAATGGAGACTGTTCCAGAAACACTAGAAAATCTGATTGAGTGTAGAAGAAATTTCAAAAACATTGTAGCCTTTCAATATGATAAAATAATAATTTAACAGTATTACTATTAATTTGGGGATATAAACATGTTTGCTATTTTAACTGTTGAATAGTAATTGAAAAAAAATAAATGTATAAATCTTGTAAAGGAATAATTGTAGTCAATTTCTTAAGCATATTTTTATAGTGAATTAAAACAGTATTGAATATTCTGAGTAGTTATCCAAAATGAAGGTAGATGAAGTAATATTAGTTATATGTACATGTTATTGGTTTATTTTAATTGTACCACAATCCAATGTAATACAAATTATAAATAACTTAACAAAGCTTGTAGGAGATCTATCAAGAAAGAAAAATCAGAGTGATGACTTCAAGATCTAACACCTAAAAAATTAAAGAAAGTAAAATCTGAAAAGTAATAATCTTAGGGATTGAATTGAACAACATTACAAGATAGTGTATGTTTAAAAACATGAAATAAAAAAATGCACTGCTTGTATACATTTTTCTGTGCCATTTTCCATTGATTTATAATTTCTGGATTTCATACTGGAAAGAAAGAATGAGAACCATATTTAAAAACAATTGTCTGACAAAATACCAATTCAAACTCAATATCAAGGAAGAAAGTGTAAGAATGAATTTTTATTTTATTTATGTTAGTCAGCTTTTTATATTTAAAAATAATGCATGAATTATTTAGAGTGGCAAAGAAAATAAAAAAAAATGCACTCTCTTTATAAATAAAGAAGCAAATATGCCTGCTGGTAAATTATAATCTTAATAAAAATATAATCCAAAAATAATTTTCAACCAACCTTTTAAGATTTACAAAAATCATTTTAAATAATATAATGTTTGATCAATTTTGAAAAGAAAAAATGAGCTTATTTCTTATTTTTATTAAAGTAGAAAAAATCGTTTGATAAGTTTGTTTAGCATGATTTTGCTTAATTATTAAAATGGTAAAGTTATAGGTTATAAATGATTAAAGATATCATATTTATAATTACAAATGATTGAATAAATTTGTCTTAATATTATTAAAGAACATATTAAAATTTACTGCTATAAATAAATAAATATATAACTACCTGTGAGTTAACAACAAAATGGTTAAGATAGCAAGTCTTTATACTTTAATGGACAGGCTTCAATCTACTGCAACCTACAACTCTAACACTATCTATACCATCGAAAGTCTGATGATAAAATGTCCAAATCCAATGCTGAAGTCAATATTGTTGGATTACCTATATTGACCTCAAGTCACTCTGACTCCTCATGTATATGAAGTATCCATTCAAATACATAAAATAGGAATAGGCATTATGCAGTTTTAATGTGTAAGATTAAAAATGCAGGAAATCTTATATCTGGAACATAACTGTTTCATACTTCAGTATTCTGATGTTTTTCTTTGCCTCACATGTTAACATAAAATATATGATAAAATGATTATTACTTACCAGAAAATAACAAATTTGACTTTCTTTGATAAATATTTTATTTACTACTGAAATAAATTTTATATGTTCTCCTTTTTGTTTCTATAAATATTAAAAAATGAGGATGTAATCAAAACAAAGATTTTATATGTCATCGTTTCTAAAAAAAAATATTTTCGATTTTTGTCAATGTAAAATTTTTGATAAAATGATTATTACTTATCAGAAAATAACAAATTTGACTTCATTTGATAGATATTCTTGTTTAATAATGAAATAAATTTTAAATGTTTACATTTTATTTCTGTAAATATTTTAAAAAATGAGACTGTAATCAAAACAAAAATATTACACATCATCATTCTACAAAGATTATTTTCAGTTTATAAAATCAATGAAATTTTATTTGTTTCTGAATATTTTTAAAAACTTAAACAAACAATTATTTATTTCTCCAATATCTAATGAATTATGTTTTAAAATTTAATTTTTTAAATATTTATTGCAAAATTGTGTTAATTATCTTTCTCATAAATATAAGTAGATTGTTTATATCATAGCAAGTTTCCAAATTTGCTTCAGGCCGTATTTAGATTCACTGCTAATATAATGTTATATTTTTGAAAATAAAGAATTTAAAATCAAAATAAGTTATTAATAATTTATATTTATTGATATATTTTAAATATAGTGATATTATTTTGAAAAAAAAACTAAAACTATAATAAATTCACAAATAAACATATTTTTCCATCATTGGAAATTTCAATGTCATAACATGCCAAATGTTTTACAGCCTTGCCAACACATAATGGCTAATCATGTCAGGATGGGACTTATGACTTTTGTTAGAGCAGGAGTTTTGAATTTCACATTTTTTGGGGGAAAAATTAGTATAATAAAGTATATAATTTTACACATATATTAATATTTAATACTTATGGAAAAATTCACCAGAGGGCGATTTGGACAAAAGGCATTTATCTCCCTTTGAAATTTAAGTGGTTTAATTGTAAATATAGAGGATTTTAACTTGGTCTTTCAAGCAATCTTCAACTGTCCACACTATCTAATATCACTGATACACATGACCATACATATGTAGAAAAGATAAACAATCACCAATATATGTATTTCATGCTGAACCAGCATTCATCAGTTGGTCTCGATTAACATTACCCCACACACCATATATATATATATATATATATATATATATATATATATATATATATATATATATATATAAGATAACAAATCTTTATCCCTTAATGTATTTGAAATCTTACACATTAAGCCTACATTCTGCCCATCCCTCTTCTATGTATTTGAATGGATACTGTCCTATATATGAGGGATCTGAGAGAATTGAAGTCAACATGGGCATGACAACAATGTTGTCATCAGCATAGTGTTGGAGAATTCTATCATCATATTTTCAATGGTATGGCTGGCTGAAAAGTTGTAGTTGGAATAGATGAAAGCCTATTCATTGAATTATAAATACTTTGTATAATTAATATAAACTGATTAATGATTATATATATATGAAAAACAAAAAAACACAAGTTAAAAACTTGCATATGCTTCTATTTATGACAATAGATGGCATTATACCAAAAACACCTTCAAGCGTTTGTTTACATAAACATCAGAGCGAGTATTTCACTATCTCTAACTTAATTTCCACCTTCATATCATGATTTCAAGCTATTTGCTATCGTCAGTGAAGGACAGGATTAAGAAACTAGATCTAAAACACAAACTCTGAGCGTTTAAGAAACAGTTTCTATTCAGCTTGCAAGCGTGAATCTTTTAGACACGTAATGTCTTCAAACTCAGCATCGCATGCCAGATAGCTACATGGGTCTGACATCAGTTCAGCATCACCACATAGTAGAAGTCTCTGCAGTATATATCATTGCAAGAAAGATCTCAAAGGTACATTTATGAAAAACAAAAAACACAAGTTAAAAACTTGCATACGCTTGTATTTAGGACAATAGATGGCGTTATACCAAAAACACCTTCAAGCATTTGTTTACATAAACATCAGAGTGAGTATTTCCCTATCTCTAATTTAATTTCCACCTTCATATCAAATGCTTGAAGGTGTTTTTGGTGTAACGCCATCTATTGTCATAAATACAAGAGTATGCAAGTTTTTAACCTGTGTTTTTTGTTTTTCATAAATATACCTTTGAGGTCTTTCTTGCAATGATATATATATATATATATATATATATATATATGTGTGTGTGTGTGTGTGTATGTGTGTGTGTGTGTAGATGACAACCTGTTCCAACTGATGAATGCTGATTAAGTAACAAATACATATATTGGTGATTGTTTATCTTTTGTACATGTGTTTAGTTATCTGTTTCAGTGGTATGAGATAGAGTGGATAGTTCAATGTTTCTTGAAATCTTGAGTTCAAACTCCCTGTATTACAATTAACTTGCAGGTATAAGAATGTCTGTATTTCAAATCTTATATATATATATTGTGCCGGTCGGATTTGTATGTTCACGTAACAAGATCTAGCATCTAGGCAAAAGTAACTCGAATTCACTCATGTACAAGATACACAGGTCAGGAACACTCATGAACTCTGCCCTATTGCCTATTTCCCAGATCTATAACATTATGGGCAACAATCCCGATGACATCGATTAATTTACTTCTCATCCACCAGCATCAATCATCGAAGACACAAAAAGACTCTAGGCTAAACTTATATGATAGATTAACATAATAACTAGCTATATTTTGTGAGCAATGAAGGCTCATGACATAGCATAGTAATTATGTATTGAGTGGAGATCATCTAGTCATATTTAGCATAAGTAATAACTTAATATGTTATCTTAACTAAAAGAAAGCAATGGTTCGCCTTTGATATATATATTTAAGATTTATTAATAGCAAAAATTATGTCAGGTTATTTAGCCGACGTGAGCCTCAGAAGTATTATATTTGTTTGATTCATATTTAATAATAACATTAGATTTGCGGCTATGCCAATAATATATATGTGTGATTTAATAAATTAGCGCTATTAGGATACATTACTGGAATATTATTACACCCCCTGAGATGAAGAGCATATACTTAATTTAAACAACAATAAGTTTACAAGCAGGTATTATATTTGGTTACATTCAATATTATTATTAATTTTGAGTTATAGATAATTAATACACAGGATGGGTAATGAATAATTATATAAACGATACTAAATCTATCACATTTATACTTATATTAAACTATTGGAAATGTCAGTTAAAGAAATCATTTCATTACGGGTTATGAATAGTTCTGGGTGACTAATAAGACACTAAAAGGCGGTGCGTGCATGGCGGCTGATTGGTTCGGTCCAATTATGTATCCTGGGGTGTACTTCATGAATTTTTAATAACGAAATGGACCAAATTTCTCTGCAAGCGTAGGCAGGGTCAGTTTGACGAACAAAGGAGTCCAAGATTCCCTGAAATGAAGTACAGGCAAATCATGGATGATGAAGAGAGGTCGGCAGTGTCATTATCGGGCTGGATTTTCCAGAGCGATCCCCGTATAAAGCATGCACATAAGACCAAGGATGTCCCCAGAGTGGTTTTACAGCCTGGTTTAAGGATATTGAAAATGACGATGGGACTCGACTGTGCGAATACCTCCACATGAGAAAGAAGTCCAGACATATATATATAAATGAAGTGGTCTTTATGCACGTAATGCTTAATAATATAATATATAAATAACTCTAAAGATTAAAGATGATTGAAACATATTTATTGCCCACAAATTATGAAATATTCGACATAATGACATGGCTTTACTAAGCAAACATGGGTAATAATTATACTTAAATATAAAACTAAGCTCTTAAGATCCCCCTCCCCCTTACATTATGTTACTTAATATTATTCATTACTTTTTACACATTTAATAAATCTCAATTTTGATTAATCACTGCCCTTGTGAAAATATATAAATGATTACAAAATAAGTGGGTGGTGGTAATAGCTAAGATGGGTTTTACATATATAATATAATTTAAGAATAAATGATAGCACATTATTTAGGAAGAAGAATGTGAAAAACAGATGTCAAATCTGTTTTTCCACAGTAAACATGAAAAATATAATTAGTTTATTTATCTAAAATCGCAAGCACCTGGGCAAGTCGAATAAGACTTGTTTTGATCAAATTATAAATTATTTACCCAGTAAATGTGGGTGGGGAAACGAAAATGAATTATATGCTTGTGATTTTAGAATACTATTGGCATTTATTTTAAAATATAAATACATAAATGTAAATGAAAATTATTTGCCACTTGGAATTAAAAGAAAAGGAAAAAAACATTTTATAGGAGGCTTAATATAGATTAGTTATATAGAGTTATAGAATACATATTTGAAGACATTTAATATAGATGATTTAAAATATAAATATTACAGAGAAGGCAGGATTTAGGAATTATAAGCGGTCAAAGTTCTTTTACCTTGATTATTTGGAAGAGCGTTTCACTAAGAATCAGTCCATCGGTATTATTTCATGAGATCTCGGGTAACATTGTTATTTGAGTGATAGCATTTTGTTTTACTGGAAAATATCTAAAGTTCAGTAGTACAGGATGCAGAGCTTCGTTCATGGGAACAGCATATTAGAACAGAGGGACAAGATGAAATTTCCTACTCATGACACATTGAGTGAGAATTTAAACTGGTGGGGAATATGTATAACAACATAGTTATTTAATGGTCTCCTCCCTGTGGATTCAAATCCAGCAGTACATATACTTTTATTTTGAAGCTGTTACTTAGCAACTACTGCTGGACCTGGAGCAGTTTAAGCACTTAACTTTCATCTGCAATAGTTTGACCAGATACTCTTATCTAGTAAGATGTTTGAAACAATGCAAGTTTGTTATCAGTTTTTTGAACGATTGTTTTAAGATATATCTTATGATTTTAAAACAAACTAGCGTTGACAATTTCCACTAATGGGTTTATTTTATTATAACCAATTTGTAATCTTTTACTTTAATCTAAGGGGTCTTCCGGGTAATTGTTTTTCAATAGACTTTTTAACAAGATTGCATAATTTCTGGCTACAAAATTATATAAGAAAAAATAATAAGTTTCATATATAATACCTTATATATAATATAACTATTAATACATTCACAATATCCTACACTGAAATATATAAATATTTATTATTTATGCCCGCATACACATGAGAATATTATTATGAAATAAAATATTTTTAAATTAAAATACATGTGTTTACATTATTTATGTTTATAATACTAACCAAAATAAATATATATATTATTAGCTATGTATATATGTGCGTAAAGGTAGGTTTGAATACAGTTAGATGGTAGGAGATTGGATGTGGGCTGTGAAGCAGGATCTGAGCATCAGATCTGCTTCAATATATATATATATATATATATATATATAAATAAACCATATATATATATATATGTATATATATATATATATATATTACAAACATTGATATACAATGTGGTTTTTTTATTTTCTTTAATATATTACTTAGAAAAAACTGTATTGGAGCTAATCTATATATAAACCTTTAGTAAAACAGGAAAACAATTATGAAAACATTTCCTGTGAAAAATATAATTTTCATAGCATAAAGAGTATCACAAAACATTACTTGGTTTGGAGTTAACATTGAATTGCAACATTGAATTGAAATATAATTAAAGAAAGATTATACTGATGTAGATTAGAAACAATAAATAATTTAAGTGTAGATAATAATTTTATTAAAAATAAAAAAAAATATCATGAACTGTGATACATATGTCAATGATAAATAAGTACATTTTAGGTATAAATATATACTACTCTAAATTGTAGATATTGATATTTGTAACATCATTTTTATAATTACTGTTCAAAAAGTGAAAAACAATTAAGAGTATATAATTTTCCATGAGCATACACACTGAGCACTGTCATATGTCTTTTATGTTTTCAAGATAAATTGTAATTGTTTTAAGCTCAAACAAAATTCAGGAATGTTTAGAAAAAATATTTTCTAATTTAAAAAGAAAATTATATCTATGTTTTTACCCTATGTTTAGAAAACTGTTAAAATCATTATACCATATTTATTTACTTGCTGAATAATTAATGTTTTTTTTTATTATACTAATGCTATTAAATTAGTTAATACTGCAGCTTTTGACTTATTTAATAAGCATTAGATAATCTGGTTCTCATACTCTTAGGAGAACATTATGCAACAAAAATTATCAAATACTTACTTTTAGGGTTGATTACTTCTCCTTTAATAGGTAATCCAGTGCAATTTGGTCCTAGATAAGAACACTAAATATATATATATATATATATATATATATATATATATATATATATATATATATATATATATATATATATATATATATATATATATATATATATATATATATATATATATTAAATAGCACAAAACCAAATGAGTCACTAAATAATCAAAATTACACTAAATTTGCAACTCTACCAGACTAGCCAAAAAAAAAAAAAAAAACTTAATAATTATTTTAATTGCAAAAGTACTTTTTAAATTTTTTTCTGGTGGTCAGCCTTATAAATTTTATTACTACGAAAAATACAATTATTATGAGTATTGTTATTTACTTCATCAATCTCTCTGCCGCACATAATACCAATAGAATTATCATATCAACTATACAAAATATATGTATAAAATTATAATCTGTATTTTTTAATTTGTATTTTTGTTTCAGAGTCTATATAGTTAATTAATTAAAATAAAAAGTGTAGAACAATAACATATCTCCAAATAAGTGGAAGATAATTATTTAAGTATAAATGATAACAATATCAACAAGAACAACAACAACATCAACCATAATAATAATAATAATAATAATAATAACAATAATAATAATAATAATAATAATAATAATAATAATAATAATAATAATAATAGTAGTAGTAGTAGTAGTAGTAGTAGTAGTAGTAGTAGTAGTAGTAGTAGTAGTAGTAGTAGTAGTAGTAGTCATAGTAGTAGTAGTAAATCTTAATCATGTCACCATGTTCTTCCAAGGGCTCCTGCTTCAAATTCTAAAACTGTGCTTAATGCCATCTTTATTAATGGTAAATTTTACATCTTCTCAAAGATAGAATAAAACATGATTACATAAAAGACATTTTTGAAACTTTCCGTGTATATATATAGAAAAATTTAAACATATCCAAGATGACAAATGAAAAAGATAGCAACCTGTTTTAACAATTGCATAATTATAGTTCTGCAACAAATCTTACATTTTTTTTTGTATAACAGTTGCATGTTCTCTTGCTTCAACCCCAAAAAATTTGCTCAGAACCATCATTATTAAAAATATGTAACTCATAATAACTGGTATTTGTTCATTTTCCAAAGACACAATCAATGATGTTTATTGTTTTTTTTTTCATTTTCATCAGATGTAATTCATGCTGACCAGTCTTTTTCAATTTTGACTAGATGTAATTTCTGCCTAGTAGTATTTTCCATTTTATCCAGGATACAATTCATGCAAACAATGTTCTTTTCCATTTTTTCAGATACAATTTAGGCTAAATGATATTTTTATCTTTGTCCCAGAATTCAATGCATGATAACTAACACTTTTTTATGCTGAAATGGAATTTTTCTATGCTTTAGGAATACAGTAGGTGCAGACTAATAGTTTTGTATGTGCCAGAATGCAATTCATGCTGACAAATATTTTTCTCTTTTCTGAAGATACAATTATTGCTGAACTATTATTTTGCATGTATGCAATTAATGCATTTTAGTGTCATTTATTCTTGCAGAATGCAATTCATGCTGAACCAATATTTTTGTGTTTTCCCAAGAAGCAATTCACCCTGACTAGTAATTCTCCATTTTTTCCATATGGAACTTATGTAATACATGAAGCAATAAGACATAATGATGAAGACTATAGTACTCTCATCAAATAAACCCAATTTTTATGGGACCATATATCAATCTAACATTAACTTCAACCCATTCTCCATATGTTTTCAATCATGCTATCATGCATCCCCACCTATTGTTCTGAATATATTTAAAAATTCTATGTTAACCAAATTTGATATATGTATCTTGTTATGTAATAATTATTTTTCTTTTAATTAATGTAAATCAAGTTTTCTTTTCTATCACAATCAAGATTGTAAACTTTTATTATATATGTAATATTATAAATAAATTTGTATCTAAAACATCATGTTCTCAAATGTAATTATGTCACCCTTTTTGAGTCTCAATAAATTTTACCTCTTCAAACAATAAAAATAATGCAATGTAATTGAATAGGTCAACTGTAGGCCATTTTGCAACATTCCCATACCTATGTAATTAGCTAAGAAAATCCCAGTCAAATCAAATCTGTAAAAATCATAGTGCACCTGTAACCAAGTCTTAAGTATATAAACATCATGTAACCTTTGTTGACAATAAAATATACTACTACTACTACTACTACTACTACTACTACTACTACTACTACTACTACTACTACTACTACTACTACTACTACTACTACTACTACTACTACTACTACTAATAATAATAATAATAATAATAATAATAATAATAATAATAATAATAATAATAATAATAATAATAATAATAATAATAATAATAATAATAATAATAATAATAATAATAATAATAATAATAATAATAATAATAATAATAATAATAATAATAATAATAATAATAATAATAATAATAATAATAATAATAATAATAATAATAATAATAATAATAATAATAATAATAATAATAATAATAATAATTACTTTATCTTCCAGTGATTTTACTGGAATTGGAATGAAAATAGATAATGAGATGATAATTAAGTACAGAGACATTTTGGTCTGTGGCTATTTCTGCAAAAAAAAAAAATCATTATTAATAATATTATATCATAATAAAAAAGTTAAATATTGAATTTTGTATTAATTAATGTTAGTTTTATTTTACTTTTTTTTTTCAAAATAATCTTTATTTAAACAATACTATGTAAACATTTAGATTTATTAGTCATATTTTTATTAATACATTATTATGCAATGTCCTAGAGATTACTACTTTATTTTATTTTATAAATATGGACTATTGTTTCACTTGATCATTCATTGAAAATATTTTAAATTCATCACATTCACTAAAAGTATTCTAGAGATAACAAGTAAATAAGAAAGACTATTACAATTAAGTCTTTATAAAGATAAATCTATTATCTTCCAAATTTTATCAAAAAGACATAAAATGAGGCAAATAATTGTAAAACAATCATGCCTATTCATTATTATTGTTCATTAAATATATTATATTGAGCATACCATATGAAAAATAATATTTATAAATTAATTAATGTTTACAATTCACTACTATAATGAAAGTCTTTGTAATATTAATTATATACATTTGTGAATTATTTTGATATATTGTGTTTATTCATTAGGGATGAAGCTCTTTATTAATGACCAGAAAATATAAACAGTTCATTTAATGTTGTAATTTTATTAATAAATAGCCAATAATCTTAATTATGTCTTTAGATAATACTTGTAATTAGAAAACAGGGGCATCACTACATTTAATCATTCATTTTACTATTATTTTTAATAAAAACATTTATTATATTTTACTTATTCTTTTATAGATATTTAGTATTTTATTTTGTCTCTATAAAATCAATATCTTTCTTTTTATAATTCCAATATATATATTGTAGTCCTTGGGTTTGCCCAAGACTCCATTTTTTGAATTAATTATGCAAGATAAGGTTTAATAAAAAAATTTCCTCATAGTTTGTATTTTTTTTTCTTTAATAAACAAATTTTTTTAGCAAAGGCTATGTTTGAACCCATATTAATAGGAATTGTGTACGTTTTAATTGGTAGGCAATCTGAACATTTGTTATTAAAAGATTTCTAACCAATATATTGTTTTATTTAACATTAATTTATGGGTCACTTTGGTATTAAAGATATATTTTTAGAAAAGCAAGATTTATACATCATTTAAATCATTTAATAGTTGAGTGAAAAGAAGGAGGATGATGTTTGACTTGTGAAACTACATTAGATAGTGATAATGGATTATCATAATTTTACACTGATAAGTTAGAAATAAATAGTTCATGAAATTAAATTATAAAAAATAATAGTAATAATAATTAAGGATTAAAATATTAATCGGTTTAATTAGAATTGTATATGTGAAACATGTGTGTGTATTTAATCTAATTGTGGATTTTAATTATAAGGTTCACAAATAAATACTAATTATTCCTTGTCATCTCATGAAGAAATCCTTAAAAAAGAACTTAAGTCATTTATAATAGTTTATTATTCACAGCTAAAATTTAGTTCAAAATTCTGGATTTGATATTGGGCTGCTATATTTTTTTATTATTAAAGAAAAGTAAAGGGGTGAATGAAAAGAGTTCTTTTCTCATTTATTTTGTTCTTTGGTTTGGTGGCCATGAGTGTAGAATCACCCAAGTAAATTATCAAAGTGATTTAAGTGATGTATATGACAAAGGAATTTAAGTGTATAATTAATTGGTGATTATCTGTTAAGTGTAAAATAAATTGGTGATTATCTTTAAGAATGCAGATCTCAATTTGGCAGTGGTTTTTTAAAAAAGCAAAAGATTAAGATAACCAGAAAGAAAAGAAACAATAGACATTTAATTAAAAAAACAGACTGACCAGATCTCAAGGGTCAATGATGTTTCATGATGGGGGGAGAAAGGCAGACACTATAATAGCTCTGCTGTTTTCTGAAGGGGGGTTGACTGTTCTACCTGAATCTCTTTTTTGCAAGTTCCCTCTCATCAGTTTTATAGAGAAACTTTGCTATAAAGTTTAAAAGAAACATTTAAAAAAATGGAACTGTGAGAGAAAGAAATTATTTATTGTAAATTATTTGTTTGTCTCTTGAAACAACTTTGCCAAATTTATTATTATAAGAATAAAATAAAAATGTCTCCTGAGTGAGTTTTTAAAATGGGTGCACATTTGATCTCCTGAAGTTAATCAACTGTCATGATTGTCTTGTGCTAATTGATCAGAAATCGGCAAATGATAAAATTTAAACCACAGAAAATAAGAAAATCTAAATTTTGAGTTCGTATATAAAGCATTAAATCTGAATGCTATAATTTCAGATAAAGTGTTAAATTTGAATATTAAATGAATTAAAACAAAAGACAAACAAAAGTGGACTCATATATTTATAAATTTAAACAAGTACTGCTCAGCTGTAATCCACATAAAATCAAAATGAGGGAATCTTTTCATCAGCATGAAAAACATATACATGATGGCATAGGAATCAAACTCTATGTCAATAACTTTTTTTTTACATAAACTCATGTGCTCATACAAACAAATCAAGGAAGAAAAGGAAAATGAATAATGGAAATCAGAAACTTGAAGGACACATTCAAAGAACTCTTTAAGTATATATATATATATATATATATACTTAAAGAGTTAGCGAGTAATAAAATATATATATATATATATATATATATATATATATATATATATATTTATTTTATTACTCGCTATTCATGTAGAACATTTAATCTAGAAAAAAAAAAGAAAAAGAAAAATAATTTCTTTCTTTATGTTTTATTATATGTATCCATTTAAATTAATTCATGTCAGAATTATTATTGTTATTATTTTGGGGGTAGAGATATTGATATCAGATCATTTTGTATGTGTTTATCTTAAATGCTTATTATTATTATTATTATTATTATTATTATTATTATTATTATTATTATTATTATTATTATTATTATTATTATTATTATTATTATTATTATTATTATTATTATTATTATTATTATTATTATTATTATTATTATTATTATTATTATTATTATTATTATTATTATTATTATTATTATTATTTTAAGGGTAGATGAAGTTAATATCATGTCATTCTGTTTGCACCTTATTTTAAATGCTTTACATATTTTTTGTAAAAAAAAAGTGAGAGATATTATTATTAAGGGAAATGTTTTGAATCAAATCAGAAGTTATTGTCAAATGCTTAGACCTATTGCTACGTATATAGAGATTGTGTGACTGTTGAGCTAGAACATCATCATTATCCTATAAAAGTGCATGGAAATAGTTTTAAAAATTTAATATGCATATCTTATTATTTCTTATTATTATTATCATAAAGTTAAGGCCAGATACAAGCTGATTAAGGCTTGGAAAAATTGTTGGATCATGTTCCAGTGCACTAACTTACAAGAATATTGTAGATATGAAAGTTTTACTTGTACAAGTTGATGTTTCACCCTGTATATAATGTGGATGGACAAAGAGTCTCCTCAAAGCTAGTGAAGTCGTAGCTCACTAAGATACTATATTTATAAAGTATTTAAACACAGTGAAAAAGTTTTTACCACTTGGTTATTCTCTACACCATAAGATGATTTCTTTCTTGATGCCCAGAGGTAATAGGTACACCTAAGTGTCTTTATATGACTAGCAATAAAAATCGTAGCATATCTCAACCTTAATGAAAGGGTTTTCTCTTATTTGGTTCACTGCCTGCCTCATGTTATTGTTGATATTCCTTACAGGTGTATGGAAGATAGCTATTATTAAGCATTATTTATAAATGTTGGATACAGGGTGGCAAACTCAATATGATGTCAGGATGAATGCAGATAATGTATGTGCGACTGGTGTACTTGAATATTGTTTTGTTGATCTAGTTTAATTTATCAATTAGAGCCAAGAGTAATAAAGTTGATAAATATTAAATTTAAGGGTCAAATAAAACCTATGAATGTTGTAAGTGTAAGCAATGCTTATATGAAATTATCTAATAAATATTTTCACACCTAGCTGAGAACTTCACTGGAAAGGTAATATTATTAAAATATTATTGTGGTCATAAGAACATGAATATAGAGTATATGCACATATGATGATCATTGATCTAGATACCGATTTGTTTGCATAACCTTAGTCCCATCGTACGTAAAATATATCTATTGTAAAGGTTAGGGCGAAGGAATGTTAGATCAAAATGATGTAATAAAATTAGTAAATTTGTTAAGGAATATTAAATTATAATAGTTAAATAAAATTATTACATTTATTATGGGAAGAATTAGCTCTAAAAATAGATCAGTAATTAAAAGCATTAAACACGGAAAGAAATTTAATGTTTGCTGTATCTAGGATAAAAATGAAAATGAAAATATAATATATGTGAAGGTAAATATTATTATTTTTATTTGATATTAATATTACTCCATGGTAATCATGATTCCCTAATAATTAGGAAATGAATATTGATATTTTAAACCTCTTGATATTATCCATTGATTTAGGGATATTTATTTGTTTAGTTTTTTATTTATTTATTATAATACAGTTGTAGGTCAGGGGAAGCCATACAAGTCATCAAGCAAGTGTGTATATTCTGTATTGAATTGTAATATGTTAATACAATTTGTTATTTGTTGTAAATAAAATTTGCATAAGTCTCAATGTTTTTGTGGATTATTATAATCTAGACATCTCAAGTCCAATCATACATCAATATATTATTATTAATATTTGAATCATCATTTTCATAAATATGTGGTAAAATTTATTTAAAATGGTTAATTTTCCAAGCTTAGGTGGCACGGAAATATCCAAGATTACCAAATAATTTAATATAGTTGAAATATAAATTATGAATAGGGATGGTTATGAGTGATAGTGGATGCAGTGGGTGGGCATAAAATCCTTTCCCCATCCAGTGAATTCAAACACCTCTTTACATGCTTTTTTTATATAATTTTACTTTAATTGTGAATAGGTGTATAATGTATTTCTAAAAAATTTAATAAGCTTAAATTATTCCGAGCTTTAATGTAAATATATATTAAACTGCATTAAAGACAACTAAGATCAACCTTGGAGGTGATCAGGAGAGGGACGTTTGTTATCAATAATCCATAGCAGCTTATTCGATTTCCAGACCTTATTATTTTTAAAAAACCCTGAGAATAGATTATTATGGGGGAACTGAGCTAGCATAATAGAAAATTGAATAATAAAAAGATAGTAGTGCAATGGATCTATGAATGTGAGGAGGGTGAAGATAGATATGGAAAATATGTGCAATCAACAAAATTTTAATTGTAGCTTTAATTATGGTGAATGGAGAGTGTGCTGAGAATAACCATGAATATCCAAGAGTATTAATATTATCATTTTCATGCATTCTCCATGTTCTTTTGGTTGATTTATTATTTATTAACCCATTCATTAGATATCATTGTTAAAATTTATTAATAAGTTATTGAAATGAGGCTTAATCTCAATATTTTTATTGAAGTTGCAATTTGGCACCCTGAAAAATAGGATTATAGATGTTTTGACCCATCATCATCATCCTATGATGGGCCTCAAAAATCATATTGGCTGGGAGTGATGAAGCATTCATTGATCCATTCTTAAAATGTTACAATTGACATACAAATTGCCACAAATGTTAAGTGCCAGATAGATTCAATATAAGTTATAATTGATGCATAGCATGGACACCTGAGTTAAAATAAATATTGAGGTTGTGCGACCATTTGAAAAAAGTTATATTTTGCATAACCAATTTTCATTTTGTTAGAATTGGTTACAATGTGGAGGCTATAAAATAAGTTGTAGCCGGTCTCCATAATTTTTTTTGTTGTAATTGGCCCACAACATGGAAGGCTCTTGTTCATTTTAATTTGTTATATTTGGCTCACCAACATGGTTGCTCGATGAATAATGGGTGTTGGAAGTTAATTTAAAAGCTGCAGAATTGAGGTTATAAATGCCAGCGACTGGTTATACCAAAAACGTATTATAAAATTAGGTATGGCTAGTGTGTAATTAGTTTGATAAAAGAATATTCAAATTCCCATGTCTATTAAAACTGATTATTGATGTTGATTGGATTTCTAGATAAACCAAAACACTTGAAATGAGACAACTCGTCAGTATAAAAATTGAGTGACCAATATATAGGTAGTTGAGGGAGTCATGATTGTTGATTGATGGAGGGGGAAAAAGTGTGTGCCTAATTTTTTGGCATTATTTTTTTATTGTTAAATAAAAATGTCTAGGAAGAAAAAAGAGACAGGTCAAACAAAGAGTAAAAAAGAGGAGACATTAGACAAAGCATCTTTAGTATTGCAAATTGTCGAGGAAATTCAGGAAAGTGAATGCATGATGGCTGAAAAGTTGAGCTTTGAAACAGATCAAAAAGAGCCAGAAATGACCAATATTCAGCGATTGGAAGTAGTGTTACAGGTTATGATAAAATAAAGCCAAGTTAGTTTAGAAAATAAAATGGGTAACTAGCCTAAAAAACAAGATAGAAACTATGCTAATTTAGCTGCAAAATTTAAAGAAAACTATATTAGTATAAGTATGGACCATTGAAATCAAACAGAAATTTGAATTGTTTGAAGAAAAGTTAGGAATTGTCAGATAGAGTTTAATAGAAAACCAGTGTGAAAGTGTCAATAACACACTAAAGCTAGATGGTCAAATTAATGAATGTCAAAACCAGATAAAGAATTTGAATTTGCAAGTAGAGACACATAAGTTAGACCCAAGTGGAACTAGTCAGTATGTCATTGATCAAGTTAGACAAATGGGTAGAAAATGTTCAACCAGTGTCAGAATTAATGTTAGACATGCAGGTGGATATGAAAAGTCATAAATCTGAGTTACAGATAATGGAAATAAATGGTGAAGATAAGCTACAACAGATTAAAGTAGATAATGATGACTCAATAGTGAAATTTATAGAAAAAAATCAACAGATTATTAAAACAGTTAGTAAGAATGTTAGTTTAGCCAATAAAGAATTAAAGACATATGTAAAACTCAGAGAAATAGTTGACCAAGAATCAGAATTATATGGAAATAAGATTACAGATGTACTTGAAGATTTCAAAGAAAATCTTGGTGAAAATGAAGAAATCAGTGAATCAGTAAAGACAGAAGTAATTTTTTTAATTATGAACTACCCAGAAATTTTGGAAAATAAATTGTTAAAGGTTACTAATATTACAAGCAATAAATTTAATAATAAAAATAAAAGCATAGTTCCAGAATATGTTCACAATAACTTAGATCATAACATGAAGGTAAATGTTGGCAGAAAGGTAGCATATGGAGATATTAAATGTATATTATCCGGTATAGAGCATATAATAAAAGGTGTTAATCATGCTAAAGAATTTGGTAAGAAGAAAATCAAGTGTAAAATTAAGGGTAAGAAAAAATTTGGTGTAAATTGTTTTAAAAAGTTATTAGTCCAGAAAGAGACTTAGGAAAGGCTAAGATTAAACTTAAAAGAGCACAAGAATAATTAGTTAATGTGAATCATCTTAAGAAGGTTAGAAAGAAAAGTTAAAGATAGTGAAAAGGTTAGAGTTAAACCAAAGAAAATGAAGATGAAATCTCTTAGAGAGAATGTTATCAGAAGAAAAGAGATAAAGAATAATAAAGCAAGATTTAGATGTACATATAATGTTCATAGCTTGATACCACATCCAATTAAAGTACCAGCTAGTTAAAAAATTTTAAGAGCAGGAAGGCTTTGTATGCATAATTTTCAATGTGTAAATTAATCTTGTTGTGTGGTGTTTTGTAATTACTAATATAACCTTGTTGTTTTGTTTGCTTATTTCATTTTTTTCTTTATGAAAAGTGGGATTTGTGATCTTCTGAATGGGCATAAGTAATTAAATTATATTGTATCAGTGGTGAATAGCTGCATTTGACTAAAAAAATTAAATAGCACAAAAATTTTAAAAAATTTCTGTTGATGGTCTAAAACCTTATATGTGAGTTGCTTATGAATTTTTGTTGGCAATTTTTATAAGCATTTATTATTATTATATTTGATGAAGTATTTAATGCCAGAATTGAGGTGAATTGTTACAGGAATTGTTGATATGCAAATTAAGTTGAAGCAAAGTTGTTTTATTTATTTGTAGAATAGTTGTTGGTATTTGTTTAAATGTTTTTTTTTTATCTATTATTTATTGGGACACCATCCATGTGTAGATATTATAATTAGTGAAATATATTTAACTCATAGTGATATCAATTATATTTTAGTCATGATAATTTATTATTCATGTAGCAGCATATGTGTATGCATGTATGTATGTATCATCTTCTCATTTTATTTTCACATTTAATCACAGTACAAAATATTACATTTACAATAAAACATTAAAATTACAGTAAATATCTTTAATAATTTTGCAAGTATCTATATTTTTGAGTGATAAATGGATATCAGGATTGGCAAATTATTTAACAAACTAAATAGTACTATAAGCCATTTTTATTCAACAGTTAATTAATACTCATATGTTTCAAAATTGTAAAGAGTTATTTTTTTATTTGTTTTATTTGGTTTATTTTAATTCAGAAAATCAAAAATTTTTTTTTAAGAAAAAAATTTCTTCAATATTTTTTTATTCATTACCTGAGTGCAAAGATGGGAGTTGACCTTTGAAGGATCAGATGTACTCTTGATGGATGGAAAATATATTTAACTGATAGTGGTTTCAGCCATTAATTTGTTCATTCTGCTTCTGTCAATGTTTCTATCTCTTCCAGAAATCAAGTCAGTTTAAATTCCAATGTGAATTTTTAAACATTATTTTCTTTATAAAAGTCATTATGGAAATTCTAGCTACCAGACAGCTTTAAGCAAAGATGACAGGCTAAATTGTAAGAAAAGTGTATTTTCTTCATATTTCCCTCCACTCAGTTAAATGTTAAATTAACACTATCATATTTTTTTCCATAAAATGTATTTCTATACTGATAAATTTACTATACTTTGTTTGCATATATCTATTATTATTATTAAAAAGAAAATGTAAGGGCATGTATTTTATAATCTTTTAATAAAATTGTGTGAACTTTATAATACCTTGAGGAAATCTATGCAGTACTGTTTAATAAAATCTATAAACTCTCATTTCAAGTTATATTCTGCTTATATAAAAGTCAGGATGAAACAAAAGGGTGCATGTGTACATTATTATGCTATATTTTAAATTAATACATAATGATAAATATGTCTATTATTTATTATTATAAAATGTTTTCATTAAACCAATAAATATGTGACTTAGAAAGGATTAATTAATTACTACTATTTATCGAATGTGTATATGATTAAGTCGAATTGAAGGACATTGATATTGTATATTTCTTGTTATCTTCGATGTGTGGATTTATTATAAAACAACATATTATTGCTTAAAGAATTGCATATTTCATGTGAACAATTAATTAGCAAGGACCAAAATTAATTATGTGTGTGCTAACTTATAAATTATGGGAAGCTAATAATATTTTTTTCTTTAGGAAACCAGTTAAAGTACTGTAAAATTAAAAAAATTACAGAATTGATTAAATGATAAAGATTAAACCAATACATAGATGAAACTATCTATCAATATCACATTAATTATTGAATAAAAGTTTATTACTTACATGTCATATAAGCAAGCTTAATTAGCTATTGATTGCTAAGAACATTGGAAATTGCTGAAATTATATTTAAATTGTAAATGTTTGTCATGTAGCAATTTGTTTTCATGTTTTGTGGTTTTTTTTTTCTAACTCATATACATATGGAATCATCTTCGTTGTTTCTGTGTCATTCAGTAAACTTTTCAAAAGCAACTTTGAAAGTTAATTTTTTTTAAGTTTAAAGAAGAGTGACTTTTTTTATATGTTGCTATTTATATATCATAGATATATAGACATATTTATTATTTATATGTTTGCTTATTTAATTATGATTGCAAAGACACTGGTAGATAATTATTATTTAAATATGATTTTTTATGTAGAAGTTACATACATTTTTCTGGAGTATTTTATTAAATATATATATATATATATATATATATATATATATATATATATATATATATATATATATATATATATATATATATATATATATATATATTGTAATGGAACATACTTTTACTGCATTATATCAATCATCAGTTAACTGGGACTTACAGTTTGTGGTGCCAAATGTAATGGAAAATATATCATATAAACATATTATGAATCAAATGTAATGGAACGTCAATATATGAGAAGAAAATAATGCTTCAAACATTGGGTGATAAATGTAATGGAATATATGTAATCTAAATGAATCCAATTGTTGAAAAAGCTTAATATAATAAATTGTATAATTTAAATGAAGAAAGATAAAATTACCCCAGTTATATTTAAATAAATTGTTTATATGCCCTTCCAAGTAGCTATACATGAAATAAACCTAAAATCATCCAGAGCAATGAGATCTATCATTATAATTTATTTTCAAGGTTGATATGACTAACTAATCATATATATATATATATATATATATATATATATATATATCAGAAACAAAGGAAATTCTATTAAATCCAATATACACATCTAATAAGTAAATTTATGTATATCTAAACATATCAATGAATAATAATATGTGTAAGTAACTTAAAGACTAAATAATAAATGAAATACGAAATTATCCTCTATTAAATTGAGAATTCAATTAATTTCATGATGACTCTGGCACTGAAAGAAAAATAAGAATAAAATATTAATACCCTTTTAAATTAATTACAAAGGCATTACTTATAAAACAAATAGTACATCCTTTATTTTTATATTATGGTTTAATTTTAGGTAGTATCAATGTTTTAAATACAAACCCAAATACAATATATATATATATATATATATATATATATATATATATATATATATATATATATATATATATATATATATATATATATATATATATATATATATATATATATATATACGCCGAAATATATATATACTTGCAATAAGTATATATATTAAATAGATAAAGACATATTTGTGCTTAACAAGTATGCATTAATATAAACACAAATCCATATTTATATTTTTCAAATATTCAAAATTAAAAAAAAAAATTATATCCAGCAAATATAAAAAATATTGTTTAGGTCTGCATAAGAATTATTATATGAAGTTAAAAAAAATGAAAATAGATAAATAAATATAAAAAAAATTTCTAATAAAATTTACGAATATAAATTTCATTTATTAATATATATATAACAACTCATATGCAACCCAAACCTATATGCCATATGTTAAAATTTTAAATTACCTAAAAATTAACTTTAACATTTGTTAAACGTTTGTTGCTTTTAGAAAATAAGATGCTTGAATTGAATAGAATGATATTTATAAAAACGTTTTATTTTTATAATTAAAAATAAAAGTAAAAAAAAATATTGATCTCAAATATATATATATATATATATATATATATATATATATTAATAAAATTAATTACTACCTTTCAAAGTTTTACTTGTTTATTTTTCTTTTCAAAAGTCAACTTGTTTCGTTGTTTTATTCCTTTATTTGTTTAATATTAGAATGCATTCTATCTAATGTTAAATTGAAGAAATACCATGTTAGAAAAAATTATTGGTTTCCAAATGCACATATATACTTCATTTTTTTAAATTTCTCTCCTTGAAAAAAAAATAATTGTCATGTTGAATCCAATATATTAATTAATTTTAGTTACTTCCAGATTGTTATTAGATTGACCATTATAGATTCCAGATAGCTATATCAAATTTCAGCTTGCTAACAACATACTTTGTGCTCGCGTGAGACAAAAATAGGTATATGGAATTATTAACTTGCAGCTTAAGCAAAGAACTATCTGCTAGTAGTATTAATTAATTATAAAGTAGAGTGAACACTAATTTGTTAAGGTGCCAGTTGGATGTTTAAAGGTATGTGGTTTATGTGTCGCTTGTGTAGACTATCTCTAAACTATACTTTTTTTACCAGCTATGAATGTTTTATTTTCTGTTTTGGACAGTGCATTTTTAGCTGGTAACTATAAAGTATATTCTTTGTGGGCATTTGATTGACATGCTGTGCATGTTTTTGTGAAGGACTCAATGTTCTCATTTATCTTAGGCCACCAAACATAGCTTCTGGAGAGTGCTTTTGCCCAAGCAACTCCTGGGTGACCATTGTGCAGCATTTTGAGCACCTGATTCCAGCCCTGTGAGGGTATTATAACTCTGTCTCCATTTAGTATGCATCCTTTGCAGGCTGATAAGCTTGAACGAGCATTCCAGAAAGCCAGTGGAAGTTCTTTGGTTGATTGCTGGGCCACCTTTTATAAGCAATTGATATCCTGGATGTCCACTCTGCTACTTTTTTACTATTTATCCATAAATTCCAGTTGTCTATATTGTTGATTTCCACATCGACATTTTTAATTTCGTTTATGGTAATTCCGAGTGGTCTAAACCAATTCCGGCCTATTAATGACTTTACTTGTTTATAGACTATGTATAGAGGTAATTTTCTTATTTTTGAGTTTAGTTTAACTTTTACTTTTACCATTCCAACTATTTCCACTGTATTGCCATTTACATCTTTGGCACTTACATTGTTTTTTTTCCATTTTACATATAATGTTTCTTTGCACAGTGAGAACTTCCCAATTGCTAAGGGACATTAATGTAACTCCGGAGCCACTGTCAATTTCCATTTTAATGTATTTTCCTTTGATGAGTATTGGCAGTTTGAATTCTGCTTCCTTACCTTTTAAATTTTTAATGCTTGTATTAAGGTTTCTTTTGTCTGTATTTTCTGGTTTTTGTTTATGACAGACTTTTGCTAGATGACCTTTCTTTCCACAATTTGTACAATACTCTCGATTTTTCTTACAATTTCGAGCGATATAACCCGATTTGCCACAGCAGTAACAGTTTGTTTTTATATTGTTGACTCTTTCCTGTTTTGACATTTCATTTCCACGTTCCATGATTTTATTAATTGATTGGTAAAAATTTACCGATGGCATGATATCCAGATATTCTTTAGCTTGATTCTTCACAAACTTGTGTGCAATTCCTCTTTTAATGCCATCCTTGTAATTTAACTCTGAATCAGCTAGTGGGTGTTCATGGAATTTAGTGTCGTATATGCCCCATAATAACTGCTCCAACAGGGCCTCTTCTAAAAATTGTCCATAGACACAATATTTTGCTAGTTCCCTTAGCGCTGTGTCAAATTCTTTAAAAGTTTCTGCTTTCATTTGCCATCAATTTCTAAAACGCAGTCTAGCGACATGTTTTGATGGAAGAGGGCAGAAGTGTTCTGTTAATTTTTGAACAATTTCATCGTATTGAAACTTTTCAGGCTCTGCCAGTTCACATAGACGGTTTGCGATTTCGAGCACTTTCATTCCAGAAAATCCAGGTAATATGGCCATCTTTATGTCATTTTCCTTGATATTGTTAACAAGGAAAAATTTTTCCACGTGTTTTACATATAATGACTAGTTGGTAGGGTTCTCGATATCAAATTCTGCTATTGACATTTGGAACATGGCGGCCATTGCTGACTACATTTAATGTTTTCTTTTACAGGTTCTATCCTTGACTGTGCTTAAATTGGTTTATTTAACCATCGAGGTTAAACAATAAATTATCTCTAACCTTTAAATGTCCAACTGGCACCTTAACAAATTAGTGTTCACTCTACTTTATAATTAATTAATACTACTAGCAGATAGTTCTTTGTGTAAGCTGCAAGTTAATAATTCCGTATCCCTATTTTTGTCTCACGTGAGCACGAAGTATGTTGTTAGCAACAACAATTATTATTGTTGTTGTTCTAAGCAAATAATTATTTCTCAGTGATGTATCCATTGTTCTGGGTAGTATCATGTCAGGTTTTAAATAATACATCACACTATCCTAATAATAATGGCTTCTTTTGTTGTTGCTGTTGTTCCACGTGCTAGCAAATACTGTTTTGAAAACCATTGTTACATATGTTTTCTTTTAAATAATTAACATTCAAAAAAAATATTAACCATATAAAAAAATATTACATTGAAAGTTTATTTGACAGCTTTTAATATATATATATACATAATATTACTTTTTTTTAATAATCACAAATAAATAATCTTTTTTATAATCAACAATTTATATGTCTTTATTTATTTATAATAATTAGAGCATATAAGTATTACTATTAAACATCTCACCATTAAGCATAATTATAATAGTAATAGTTAAGTATTCACAATGATGTACCATCAACAAATAAATAAAATAATAACTCCAAAAATAACTATAACTAATAATCATAAACAATAATAATACTTCATATATAAACAACAAATCAAAGAGATTTTTTTTTAATAACAACAAATGATTTTTAAAATATAGTTAGATTTATCGAAATTTACAATATATATATATATATATATATTAAATCGAAGTGAGCATTTATCGAAATTTACAATATATATATATATATATATATTATCTCGAAGTGAGCATTTTTTTTTTTTTTTTGCTTTCAAAGTAGCTAGCGTATGAACTAATTATTATGTCAGAAATAATAAAACCTCATTCATAATCATTATAGCCATTTAAATTTTTAAAACAGCTGATAGTCTGTTATAAGCTAAAAGTGGATATTTTCAATTTACCATTTACTTTACTGTAATATTTACATATTATATAACTTGGAATTTTTTTCACACTCTTATTTATGAATATGTGTGTCTGTCTTATGAAATTATTTTATTTAATTAGTAGATATTCAGTTTTATAACTGTTTCTTTCTATTAATTTCAGATAATGTTGTATTCTAATGAGAATTGAAGAAATTAGTGACTTACCTGTATTTATATTTATTTTTCAATATATCGATGAAATGTATTGATCAGCTATGAAAAAGTAAGTTATTCTTGATAAGTTATATTTTTATTGGGATTAAATACTCTTTCCCTTATTATATCTTAAGTATTTGTCATGATAAAATATATTCCAAGATTGTGTATGTATGTACTGTAAAATGATATTTTATGAAGGTAAGTGATATATTTTCCCATTGTTATGGTGATGAGACAAGTTCCAAACCAATAGTGTACCTCAGAATTAGATAGTTGTCATTTGATTTATTAAACAAAGAGCTTAGTTATTCCTCATGTGCATATTTTTTTTTGAATGTTTATTTTTGTGTTATCATAGAAAAATTGCTATATTTAATTTAGTTGGTGGTTGGATAAATAGTCAGATTAAATTCTTTATTGAATATTAAAGTAGATATAGTGTTATATTTGTTGGTTGGTCTATGACATTGTCCATAATATAACACTTGTTTAATAATTCATAAGTAAATTGTCAATACGAAAATATATTGATTTTGTCTTAATTATAACGTAAGATGTGACAGACACGTAATGCAAATATTATCACATATATGAAAGTATAATACTGTTAAATTTATATATCGGGAAGTATATATTTTGAATCATATCATATTAATTTACAACAAGCTTTAAGTCATCAGATTTTTTTATTTTATTTTTGAATGCGTAAAAAGTATTGATATTTAAAGGGGTATTTAATTGAACTATTTAAAGATACTCTCTTGACAGCCAAGTTTATTAAGTTGTTTGATCCGAATAATTAATAGTGTAACCTCTCAAGCTTGTATATTGTAATATGATATTTAATTTACCCAGTGTTGTTTGCTAATAATAAAGAATTGTTAGGGTTAAAGAACAACCCAAATAAATTCGAAATCATAATACCAAGGTTTTATTTATTTGTTAACTTATCTTCATAAATGTATATTCAATAAATAAAAAAATATGTAATAGAAAGGATTTCAAACTTAGGTTAGCAATCTTGTTTGTGAGTTTAGAAATTAGAACAAACAGTCCAATATGAATCAGCTATAACTAATTGAATTTCAAATTTAAACAAATGCTTTGTTTATTTATTCAAACTGTGTCTCGAATTGTTCTTATATGCATTCGTATTTTAGTTTCCACATTCTACACATCTATTACAACATAAGTACATTGCTTTCTAAATTAGATAATAAATATACTGAAATCTTGTAATATTGTTCTCTTGTCCAAATATATGATATATTTTACCATTTAGTAAAGTTATAAAAAGGTCACATACTTATTTATTATTTAGACAATCGTGTGAAAATAAAAGCTACCCTATTTCCTTCATTATCTAATTGATAATTCAGTGAAGCATTGGCCAATTCATTCCATTATTATTATTCTTTTATTATTATTATTATTATTATTATTATTATTATTATTATTATTATTATTATTATTATTATTATTATTATTATTATTATTATTATTATTATTATTATTATTATTATTATTATTATTATTATTATTATTATTATTATTATTATTATTATTATTATTATTATTATTATTATTACAATAGTTATAAGTTATTGTGTAATAGGGTTTCTTTGATCAAACGGTATTAAAGATTCCCTGAGATCTGATTTCCTAGTTCCAAATTAATATCAGGTTAGTTATTTAGACTAAGCCATACTAGATAGTGAAATTAATCAATGTCATGTTTTTATGTTAAAGTTATATTGTAGTTAATCTACGAGTGTATTTAGATGATGGAAGAATCAAATCAAATTATAGTTTATTAGCTTGAATAAATAAAACGTTATTAATTTATTATTTGGTTCATTAACAAATAAAGCATGTATCTTATTTTAATCATCAATAATGTTTCTTCCTCATTTATTTATGTTCTGTATATTTTAAAACTTCTTTTAACCCTCCACTGAGCTAGGTTATAAGTCAGGCATAAATAGAAGAGTCTCAGTATTAATTCAAAACAATATATAATTGTTAATTTATTCTATTCATTAATATAATTGGTGCCCTGTCATTTGCTCATATAATGTGTAGGATTGCTGTTAAGTCTGGGATTAGCTCAGCTTATATTAAGATAATCAATCTTTATATTTTAATGGACAGGTTTTAAAATCATTCCACTCCATTCCATCATCAGATTTTCAATGAAATTGATGGCTAAAGAGTTGTGGGGTAAAGTGGTTTGAAGTCTGTCCATAAAAGATTGAAGATTTGCTATCTTAATATAAGGAGAGCTTTGATTGTATATATGTTTAGGGATGATAAACTAGACCAACTGACGAGTTCTGCTTTAGCACAAAATACATATATTGATGATTATTTACCTTTTTGACAGGTGTGCGATCAAGTTTGTCAGCAATATAACATAGAATGGATGATTGAGCATCAAATGAAAGTCTGAGTTCAAACCTCCTATTTATTACATATATAAGTGCAGGTACAAAAAAGTTTGTACTGTAGAAAAAAATCATACTTTAAAAAAAATAATGTAAAATAACTTGATCACTCAATAAAATATAAATTTAAAGTATCTGTACATTTCGTTAACTAGTAATTTCAAAGTGATTCCTTGGACATTTCTGTAACCTTTTCTTCATTTGAAATCTATTGTGTTGGAGGACCATATTGAGAAATATTATGTTCCAAAAAATCTAAGGTTTGGCAAAATTACCTGCTGATCATTTGGAAATAATTAGAATTTCGAAATAAATGATAGGGGTGAAATATATTTGAGTTTGGAAAGTCAATGATAAGCCACTTGTTAATTCCGGAGAACTGTTCAAAATAATATTAATATAATTCTGTCTAATACAAAACAATCATTGTAAACTCGATATGAATAATTGAAAAAAATCAAAAGGAATTATTTAGATTTCTGGGTAATTTATAAAAAAAAAAAAATACAAACTTAAAAAAACCCAACCTAATTGTTATAAATTGATTCCAGTATTACTGATTTTATAAAATAAAACAATTTAGACGGCAATATGTTATTCAACAAAAACAATTTAAAAAATATTTCACTAGAATATTATTGAGGTGTTTTTAAATTGTTTCAATTTCTAGCAAAAACCACTTTTTTCTAAGGTCTTCATTGCTTTTCAGATATATTTAACAAAATAAAACTTTGATATATATATATTCTTCAATTACAATTTTTTTATATTAAAAATGTGTAAATTCTTTATAAAAATTAAGATTATTGAAGTCCTCTCCACCACATAAAACTATCCAATTGATCGTAAACACTAATTGAATCAAACTATAAGTTAATCAGTAAAGGCTTTTTAAACAGTCATGAGTAGTTGAAGGTTATTAATTCTACATGCAATATGTGTTGATTTGATGTTACAGTACAATACTATACTATTTATTCTTCTGGATATTCGATGTAGAATAAAAATTTGTGATAATCAAAAGTTTCTTTGATGCTGATTATTATAATAAATAAACAAGATAACAAGATTGGGAATAAATAACTTCTGAAATTAACATTGATTGCAAAAAGACGATATAACATGACAGTAAAGATGGCTATAGAGAAGATTTTATTTTTATTTTATAAAGGCATATTGATTTTTTTAGGATTTATACTTGGATATTTTATTTATAAATATATAAGTAAATATTAAATAATTTATATATATATATATATATATATATATATATATATATATATATATATATATATATATATATATATATATATAAGATGGAAGTAAAATATCTTTTACACACAACATTATGAATAGTCAGGACTGTCCATTAATGAATAATGTAAAAGCGTAGACACCTCTATTTAGAACATAGTTTAAATAGAGAACATTAGTTGAGAATGCAGAAAATGGAGTGTGAATTTAGTAAACAACCAGATTTTTAAATCAGTTTATAATTAAAATTAAACCGAGAGTTGTTGATTTTTATAATTTTTAAAAAAACTAAATAACTAAATACATATATAAATATTATAACAAAAATGTACAGATAGAAAGTGAAATTAAAAAAAAGTTAATAATACCTGTTTGAATTATGCTTCACCTTCTTCCTAGGATCAACAATTGATGAAAAATTGATAATGCCTTAGAATGTTAGAGATGGAATTAGTTCTAGGTAAAGGTTTAAGAATATTATTACTAATCATTTTATCAGAGAGCTAAATTAAGCAATGGAATTCTATGAAGTGTTTGCTTGAATGATACATTTTTCTGAGAATAGCTAATTCATTACACTGAAACATATTGTTGTTTTTTTTTTTATATAAAACTTAATGTGATTTTATTTTTTTAATTCCCAATGCATTAAAAAATATTTATTTTGATAATTATTTCAAACATCTCATAATTAATTAACATATGTAAATACAACATTTGATACATTTTATTAACAACTTTAGTATAAAGAGTAACAAGAACAACAACAACAACAACAACAACAATAATAATAATAATAATAATAATAATAATAATAATAATAATAATAATAATAATAATAATAATAATAATAATAATAATAATAATAATAATAATAATAATAATAATAATAATAATAATAATAATAATAATAATAATAATAATAATAATAATAATAATAATAACACCAACAACAACAGCAACAGCAATACCTTTCTTAAAATAATTGTCTTACACTTATAATGTTAGCATTGTAAAACCACTTATAATAATTTTTAATAACTCATCCATTCAGTTATTTTAAGTGACATAAGACAATGTTAAAGGGAATATGATTTTCATATTATTTTCAGCTTCATTTGTATACATCTCTTAAAAATTATTTGTTTTGTATTTAAATTCGGCCCAATTATATTTTTTAAATCTTATATTTCTATTAAGTGGGAATTGTGATATATAATACCTTTTAGACTCGTTGGACATTCCCCAAAAATACTCAATGACATCATCATATTATTGATTTGTACAGAATATTCCAGTTATAAGAAAATATAAACAATTTTGGGTTGATATTGATTCTCAGATGAATACATTTAGTTAAAACTATCAGATTGTTGTTTTAATGATACTTTAGAAAATCATTAATGTCATATGACCACAACTCACAAAATAATAATCGGCAGCAATTGTTTTTTTCATAATGGTTATGTCATGTAGTAATATTTAATATGACCAAAAGATATATTAGGTATATATTTTATTTAAAAAAAAAAAAAAAAAAACTAATAAAACTGCTAATAAATATATAATAAACTAATTTCAGATATTTTTAACTAAACAAAGAAGTTGATTTAATCAATGTCAGTATGAGGTTTTTGATTTTGCTCAGGATCTTGCTAATAAAACGGTAAATAAAAATGGCTACTAGTATAAAAATATATTAGACACCAAAAGTTTCAAGGACACTATTCTCTGATTCAAATTTCTTCAATAACAAAACCCATAAGTTTGGGAACATTGTATGAGATATCACACTATAAGATTAAGCAATGTCATATAGTATCAATTAATTGTTTACTAGAATTTACAATTGGTTTGTAACATTTGTGATGACAAATGGTACTTATTATTAATGAAATATTTTGTTGCTAATATTTTGTTGCTATTGTTAGTGCTTGTATAGAAGAAGTTTTTATATTTTGATGTATTTATTAGATTTACTTTAGTAAAAGAAAAATAATCCAATGACATTATTATTGAGGGTTTCATACAAATGCGAACATGAAAGTACCCACACAGGTTTCTAACTTAAGAACATTGCACTCCATTTGATAGCGTTCTACTACTGCAATAAAGAAGACAATAAATAATATAATACTTGCTAAGAATTCCTAAAAGTTCAAACATTAAACTATCCACGCAATAATTCATAGAGAATATTTACTCAGAAACTGATTATCTCCCTATGTTTTAAGTCGTACATGGACGATTTAAATTAAACATTAGAGATATTTCGAATGAAAAGATCTTATTTACAAAACTCTGCATACTATAATAAAATTGTTTTCACATAATTAATGTTCACTAAAGTAAAAAAAATAAAAAAGATAAAAGTGATAGGATAATTTAAGTATATTGTTTATACTTTTTTTTTTTTTTTGAAATTATACTTTATCTTGAAATCCAAAAATAATGTAAGCAAAAATGGTAAGCGATTTTACATTGAAAAAAGTCAATAAATGATCTATTAATTTAACTGTGAATAAGTTTACATATATATATATATATATAATGGATAGATAGATAGATAGATAGATAGATAGATAGATAGATAGATAGATAGATAGATAGATAGATAGATAGATAGATAGATAGATAGATAGATAGATAGATAGATAGATAGATAGATAGATAGATAGATAGATAGATAGATAGATAGATAGATAGATAGATAGATAGATAGATAGATAGATAGATAGATAGATAGATAGATAGATAGAGATTTGTTAACTGGTATACAAGCTGATAAAGAAAATTAGTAGAAATTGTAAATATTAAATATATTAAATGCCAAATATAGTTTTTCAGAATAAAATTTAAGTTTATTGTGAAATTCGTATAACAGTATAACACTAGCCAAAACAATAATTCTTCCACAATCATGGTTTCATTTATTAACAAATAGATCTAAATGGTAGAGATAGAATATTAAAAAATTTTGTTGATTTGACTAGTATTAAAGTGTTATACGGAGGTCTCCATATATATATATTGTGACGTTTAATTTTGTCCACTGTATTAAATAGTCCAAAAATTTAAATTTCAAAGATCTATTTGACACTAATAGTTTAATAAATCATCTTTAAACATCGACTTTAAAAAAATAAATTATAAATACACATTTTATTTGTTGTCATTTGTTTTATATATCTGTATATAAATTTTAATAATAATATATTTTAAAACAATTATAATAATAAAATCATTGATTTTAATTATTTTGTTAAAATAATTCTATAAAGCTGAATAAATAAATACTTTTTAAGTTTCAATCAAAACGTTGTTTAGATTTAATCAGTTTAAAAATTGTTAAATTTTTTAAAGTTATATTTTGACATAACAAGTTAAATAAAAAAAAAAATGCAACAATTTTCAAGTTATCGATCAATCAGAAATAAGGAAACAATTTTCATGTAAAGTTGGAGGGAATTTTGATAGATTGGGCAGATGATGAAAAAAAAAAAAGAAGTAGTAAGTAAATTAAATTGTTATATAAAATATTGACAAAATTGATAACATTATAAAAGTGTTTTCTTTTATATAAACATAAGTTAATTTATCTTAATGGAATTAAAATAATATGCTTAATAGAAGTAATTTAAAAAAAAATGGAATAATCTAAAATAATTTCTTCATTAAAGTCACAAGTCATAATTTGGGGAAATCAATTTACAATGTCAAGGATGTTGTTATAGAAAAAGTTGCCAGTAAATTTTATAACTATTAACAATATGATGGATAAGAATAAAAGTGATTTAGTGCAAGTGATTAAAAAAGTGGACAATCACTGCATAAGCAAAATATTTTTCAGTTTGTCGCTGTTTTATTTACTTATAATAAAAAAAAACAACAACTCAAGTAACAGTTTAATTTAAAAAAAAGAAACCAAGATCAGAATAGTTAACTTTCATGAATTAAGTAAGAAAAAGTATAGGCCATTAATATAATGTATGATTAAACCGCTAAATTGAAGAATATAATTGGTGTTATTAGGTAAAGTAACTGATGGTGCTCAAAGTAAAAATCTAATATTACTATGGAAAAATATAGGTACATGATTTTAAACAGCATTAATTTTGTACTCAAATGGATAATAAAGGTGTGTTCTTAAATAATGAATAAAAGTATAGAATTTAGAGAAGTCTTCTACTTATTCATTAAAATATCTATTAAAATAAGCCACGTAAACGCAGGAGAATTCACAAGGTTTAAGTCTATCAGATAAATTAAAAAAAAATATATCACTAGACTTAATTACAAGGAACTTATGCATATTTATTCTAAAGAACATAAATTCATATATAAAATACATGGATAAAATAAACGATTGAAGTCAAAATGATTTTAATAAATATTTCAAAGAATTAACCTTGAAAATATATATGTTGCAAGTGATTACTTAAGTTGCCAGTTCTATTCATTTTATAATATTTGTATCTAAAAAACTCTGAGTTATAAATAATGAAAATTGTCTCAAAGAATAGCTAACTGGGAGAGATAGCCATGTTTTTGGGCTGATAAATGGGTACTCAATGATGATAGTGATTCATAACCCACTCTCCAGTTTCCTGCATGTACCATGGCATGGCATACAAAGGAACATATACATATATATATATATATATATTACTCGATAATGGAAATTGGCCTTTTCAGCACAGAATTCAAACCCAGATACCACTGTCTTCCGTAAATAAGTCTATTAATCATGCCTGTTAGTAGTATTGTGTGGGATAGATAAACCATGTCTATAATGTAATTGTTAATGATAATGGGAGCTAGAATTATGCTTTGTTCTATAATTCCTGCTGGGCTTAATAAAATAAATATAATAATAAAAAAATATTTAACTTTCCCTATGTATGTAAACATGTACATCAATTTGTTATATATATATATAACAAAACTTAAATATATTCCAAACAACGGTAAACAATTTATAATACAATATAAATAAAAACTCAATAAAAACTCATAAAGAAATATTTTCGATTATATTCACAATCATTTTCAACTCAACTTTCAAAATGGAATCATCTATTACCAAGCGGAAACACATGTCGATTTAAATATCCCACAATTCATTAATTCTAACATTTGCTGACTGTCTGTTTATTATCGTATTTTTATACCTACTAATAAAAACTGCATCTTTAATTTTTCTTTTTTCATTATCTCTCTCTTGTCCTAAACTTTTTATTTTATTTATATCAAAATCAAACTTAAAATTACAATTTCTATCATGATCATAAAATACAGATTCAGTATATAACTTGACTTCATTACTATTATCATTACATATCTGTACATTTTTCAAACTCTTTTATATAACAATTTATGTTCTTTAATTCTTCTCTCTATATTACATCTAGATTCCCCTATATATGATAAGTTACACCCACAAAAAATTCTATAAATTATATTACCCACATTATTTTTTTCTAACTTATCTTTTGAATTATTAATCATTCTATTTAAATTACCTGATCCATAAAAAGAAACATTATATATACCATTATAAACTTTTTTCATAAATTTTACTTGATTATTATTATAAAAAGGCAAAGAAATCCACTTCTTACTCTTAATTTCTTCATCACCAGTATTTCTATTAATTTTCTTACTAAATTGACAAACCACTTGATAAATTTCTTTTATATTATAACCTACACTTAATAATTCACTTACATAATTTTCAATATTTTTCTTTTTATCACATGCATATTTACACAAAATATTATTTCTATACAAAAAAAGACCTAAAACCAACCATCTTATAATTATGTGACACGTTAGATAAGTAGGGAATATCCCCTCTAGTTTCAATAGGTTTAATAAACAATTTATAGTCAATCATATTATTGTTCCTTGAAATTATCAAATCTAAATATTTAATACTGTTATTATATTCTTTCTCCATAGTCCAGATAAGACCTTTTAATTTATTATATTCATCAAAAATTTTATCAATCATTTCTGAAGAAGCACATATAAAAACATCATCCACATATCTCGTATATATCTTAATATTTCCCATAAATATAAATTTGTTTAATTTTTCCTCTTCATAATAGGTCTTATCTGGACTATGGAGAAAGAATATAATAACAGTATTAAATATTTAGATTTGATAATTTCAAGGAACAATAATATGATTGACTATAAATTGTTTATTAAACCTATTGAAACTAGAGGGTATATTCCCTATTTATCTAACGTGCCACATAATTATAAGATGACCGGTTTTAGGTCTTTTTTGTATAGAAATAATATTTTGTGTAAATATGCATGTGATAAAAAGAAAAATATTGAAAATTATGTAAGTGAATTATTAAGTGTAGGTTATAATATAAAAGAAATTTATCAAGTGGTTTGTCAATTTAGTAAGAAAATTAATAGAAATACTGGTGATAAAGGAATTAAGAGTAAGAAGTGGATTTCTTTGCCTTTTTATAATAATAATCAAATAAAATTTATGAAAAAAGTTTATAATGGTATATATGATGTTTCTTTTTATGGATCAGGTAATTTAAATAGAATGATTAATAATTCAAAAGATAAGTTAGAAAAAAATAACGTGAGTAATATAATTTATAGAATTTTTTGTGGGTGTAACTTATCATATATAGGGGAATCTAGATGTAATATAGAGAGAAGAATTAAAGAACATAAATTGTTATATAAAAGAGTTTGAAAAATGTACAGATATGTAATGATAATAGTAATGAAGTCAAGTTATATACTGAATCTGTATTTTATGATCATGATAGAAATTGTAATTTTAAGTTTGATTTTGATATAAATAAAATAAAAATTTTAGGACAAGAGAGAGATAATGAAAAAAGAAAAATTAAAGATGCAGTTTTTATTAGTAGGTCTAAAAATACAATAATAAACAGACAGTCAGCAAATGTTAGAATTAATGAATTGTGGGATATTTAAATTGACCTGTGTTTCCGGTTGGTAATAGATGATTCCATTTTGAAAGTTGAGTTGAAAATGATTATGAATATAATCGAAAATATTTCTTTATGAGTTTTTATTGAGTTTTTATTTATATTGTATTATAAATTGTTTACTGTTGTTTGGAATATATTTAAGTTTTGTTATTGTATTATTGATATTAGTGGACATTTATTTTGTTATATATATATATATATATATATATATATATATATATATAAAACAAAATAAATGTCCACTATATATATATATAGTTAGAGGTGAGATATATATATATATATATATATATATATATATATATATATATCTCACCTCTAACTTAATAATAACCTGGTATTGAGTCAACTCTTGATAATTGGCATATTAATTTTATAATGACATATTTCTTGATAAAAGTAGCATATAGTTCATTTGTAATGCTCATACACTTATCATACTGGGACACAAATGTTGTTATCATTATTAAAACACAGTTCCTTGTAATGCTCGTACACATATCATACTGATACCCAAATACTGTTATTATTATTAACACATGGTTCCTTTGTGATGCTTATTCATGCATCATACTGATATTTAAATATTGTTGTGATTATTAATTTCTAGTTCATTTGTAATGCTCATACATGTATCATAATGAGATCCAAATATTATCATTGTTATTATATATCTTAATGAAATTGTTATTAATAAATTATGTATATTTATGTTTATACATTTGTTATGTTTTTCCCTGATTTAGCACATCCACCCAACTATATCCACTCTTAGTTAAGTGATTTATGAGTCTATTCAAAACCCCTGAAGTATATAAAAATGGTGTGGCATTGTCAAAGTTTTCTGTTCTTATGGGAGCTAGTAATTATCTGATCAATTAATTTAGGAACTAATTCATGACTGAGGCTGAGGATGAATCTGTAGCATCCTTGTTTTACCCTGACCACTAAGACCAAAAAAAAGATTACTTTTAGTAGCATGAGAAGCGTTGGTCAGCTAATAAAATTTTGAAGCACTAGAAAATTAGCTAAAGCTTATTATAGTTCTGTGACTATCACAACCCAACCGTGCTGGGTTTGAAGTACTTTTGCTAGGTCACTGAATCTTATTGGCTGAACACATGATTCTGACAATAAATATATTGTACCCTTTTGTTTATGTTTGAATAAATTGTTTTATCAATTTTACTAAAAATTTAAAATTCAAGATATATTTTAGTGTTATGATGTTGATGTTATGCTGACAATTTTTAAAAAAAAGTCTATTTAAAGTAAAATAAGAATATTTAATGTATAGAATTATGCTAATATTTCAAAAAACAGTCAAATAAGGTTGAATTGTAATATTGTATGTTTGGGAAACTGACCATGATAAATACTGCATTAATAAGTCTTGTAAATAAGTGTTTAAAGCTGGATTTTAAAAGTAATAACTTAAAATTAAATAAATAGTATATTTTAGTAATAAAATCATTTATTTAAAGGTTGGTAGAGAAATGGGTATTCAATTTTCTAATATTAAAATTATTATTTTAAAATTTGTTATATTATTATTTTTATATAATATTTTTTGCAATTAAATTATTTGTTTTGTTCCCAAATAAATTTGAAACATTCTATCTGGGTTGTAAGTAATGTGACATGTAGATATCCATAATGTATGCTTACAAATTTTTTAGTAAAGTTGCAAAACTACTTTAAAATTTTACTATAAGATTGAAATATTATATTTGTCTGCCACAAGATAAAAGTAAAATTAGTTAGTATAAAGTATTAAATCGGGTATTTTGTTTAAAACTGATTATAGTGAATAAAAATTAGATTTTTATTTTGCTTAGGAAAATACATACATTAAAAACTAAAAGTGAGATAAAGTAATGATATTATTTGAAGGTGGTTAATTGATTTAAATAAAATATAAAAAATAAATTGGAATTAAATAATGTAATAATTAATAAATATTAGATGAGTCATTATTTATTTTTAATTTTGATTCTTCACTTTTTTGGCTAGATATGTAAATTAGACTATCAGGTGAATGTCCAATTAACCATTCAAGTGTATCATTTATTTTGGTATAAAAGCCGATGCTCAATTATTTTTGGGGTGGTTTCTGTTAGTTATATGTGCCCTCTAAAACAGCCAAGGTAGTGTTAGCAAGTCAATTTAGTGCTGCAACAGCTCTCTTAATAATTTATTATTTGAAAAAAGAGTATTTACATAAACAATAAAATTTTTCAGTATAAATATGCAGTGTTAAGTAACTAGAATTCCTTACTGACTGTTTTTGTCAAAGCTTAATTTAAAATCATATAATTATGGAAGTACCATGTGTAAATACCTATTTGTATAAAAATATTGGAAATACCATTTTTCAATTAAGGAAATAATTGTAGCAATGTTAACTAAAGTAAATAATTGGTTGGTATAGTTACCATGATGGATATCATATGTAGAATTAAAAGGAAAGGTTCACAATAAATTTAAAAAATAAAAAATATATATTTTATTTGGAAAGATAATTTTTGTATGAGATTGGAAAAATAATATGGTAAAAAATTAAATAAATTTAAAAATTTTCGGTAATTTTTTAAAAAATAGATATTTTTAAAAATACCGATATACTTCTTTTTGAAGAAAATATTTGTAATAATTTATTTTAAACTGTCTTTAAGTAAAAGATGGAAAAGTAAAGATAGTAGAATATCTGACTTTATAAGTGTTTACTGTTGTAAAAGACTATATGCATTTTAATAACCTTTGAAAACCAATAATTTTGAAAATATTAATGGAAAATAAATACCATCAGACAGATAAGAAAATGTCCTGATATTAAATTTTATATGCTGGCTATACAGAAAGACTAAAAATTGTTTTATTGAAATATTTAAAAAAATACCCAATAATTATATAAGGATGCCTGAATTAGTATTACCGTGTCAGAGACACGAGGAAACATCAGAGGATCCTCAGAAGTAATATAACTTTGGAGAGTTATTTTATATTATAGTTGAAATTTCTTTTAATAATCACTGTTTGAATAATAGAGACAATAGGCTATCATTTCTTATAAACTCTCAAGAACAGATCAGTGATTATTTTTATTAATAAATCCGGATTCTTTAAAGTCAACTTGTTTTATTGTTTATTTATTTATTTATTTTTTTTAAAAAAAGGTGTTGTTCATCTTATTTTCTGTTGGAACCATCTAACCACGCTGCATGTAGTGGGAATTGTCATCATTAAATGTGAAGACAATAGCATAGCAACAAGTGCTGGGAAGTTTCAATACCTGGAAGAAAGAAGAGGACATTTTTTTATTTTGAACATTTATAACTGGAGTTTACGTAGATATATTTTTTTATGTATTTAACTAACATTACTATTAAGTTTCTTATTTATTTATTAGGGATAGGAAAGGTACACAAAATAAATACTTACTAATATAATGCTTTCATTTCATAAAGGATGTTTAATAATTTTAAGGCTAAATATTTTGAGTATAATAGTATTGAATGAATGTTGCATTATATTTTATTAATTTGTGGACGAAGAAGACATCAATTAAGTGAATCAACGAGTAAAATTATCACTTAGGGTAATAGTTGTAGAATGTTAATAATTTGATGATGTATTTTTTTTACCTTTAGATGGTCAAAGTATTATGTAATTTTGTATGAATGTAGGAGTATGTGTAAATACATTGTACACACATAAAACGTAGAGAATTTTTTTTATTTTAAAATATACATATTTTTATTTTATATTACAAATCTATTATAGCTTAATGAGGAATATAATTATATGATTCCTTCATAAATTAACTTTAGTATTTCTTTTAAATGGTTAAAATGTTGATTTATTATATTGATACGAGTCATTTTGTATTTTGTTTACAAGTTATTAAGGAAGTGAAGTAATCTTTTCTTATTGAACAGTTTGGATCATTATCTTTATATGTGAGTTTATTTATTGTTTTAGAAGTATATTGTAAGAATTTTTTGATGATTTATAATGATAAGTCGATAGAGTAATTTTAAAAAGTAGTGTCGTTGGAAGAAAGTTAAAATGAAACCAAAGGGATGCTTAAATGTAGAGTTTATTATTATGGGAATAGAAATAATATATATAATTTTAGTAATTATGTAAGTAGAGATAACGAAGCCCTGTAACTTATATATTTTCTGTGGGCAGTGTTTTTCCCTTTGTATTGAATATTGATGATCTGGTAAGCTGAATAAATAGCTAGAACATTGTTATTTAGTGGAGGTCATTAAACAGATAAGTCATGCCTCTCTTTTTGTTATACCTGTTACCATGATGACTATCTGATATACATAGTATTGAGTTGGTATTCTAGTTTATCCCTTATATCTATGCATCTGTTTGCTATCATAATTTCTAGATAGTACATTGTACATAATTGTATTTTTAAACAGAGTATGATGAATAATTTCAGAATTGGGGAATTGTTATTGGAAAAAGATAAGAAAAGTTTATTACTTTGGATGATGTAAATGATCAATTCAAATGAGGTTAAGAATAAAAGATAAATAAGGAAAAGAATCATAAAATATATTTTTTAATATTTTACTATACTAATTTTGTGAAAGTATGCAATTGATCAGTAAAATTTGTTTGCAAAATAGTTGAACAACTTTAAGTATTTTTTAAATAAACCTAAATGTATAGCATATTTTATAAATGATATATTAAGTAATAACCTGTATATTTATTTATACTTTATGTTTGTCTTCAATATAATAATATTAAATAGTGGTAGCTTTACGTTGGAAGTGTGATAGCACGATTTAATATTAATATATTAAATGATATATTGTAACAGAACAGCATAGGAATGAGACAATTATTTATATATTTGATAAATACTACTCAGTGTTAGGGAGATAATCAACACATACATCTATTTTAAATTAGATTAATACTAATTAGGAGATATAATGTATGACAACTATGTTATAATGGAATATACTCATAGTATTATGTAACTGGAATAAATAGATTTAATTTAATAACAACAATATCATTGTGATGAACTATTTTAAGTAATTATGAAAAAATTGAGAGAAGTATATTACAGTGGTTATTATTATTTTTTTTTGTATTTGGTATTTATTTTATGTTTTTTTTCCCGTAATTGATGTATATTTTAATGAAAAACATTTCGAAGTGATATTTAATAGCAAATTATATTTAAAATGTTATGTTGGTTCATGAATACTCTTTACTGTTATTTTAAAGTTCTGATAGAGGTCTAAAATAGCTAAATAATTTGGATAATCAAAATTGTAATGATACAATATTTTTTTTTTTTTTTGGAATGTAAATATTGTAAATAAGTTAATTGTTAAAGTTACTGTAATAAAATTTGTTAAACTTGTTTTATAAACTTATGTGTCGAATCAATTATTTTGCATTGCAGCATATATTAACAGATAATTTGAATTAAAACATAATATTTGCACAGTATAAATAAGATTATTACTTAGGAATTAGAGTATTCTCTTAATATGATTTTTAAGAAATTTTATTGACATTATCATATTATTATTACTGTGGTCATAAGATAATTAAAATATATTACACAGAATTATAATATTATACATTGCCACATACTCTCAAATTATAAGAGTCTACAACATGTATTATTTAAGATGTCATATGAAGATTAAAAGTTATGTTATATTATTGACTTCTTATTGTTATTAATAATTATTACTATGATAAGGAAAAATAGATAAAATTAAATTATACATTAAAGATTATTAGTATTAGTTATTTTTATCATTATTATTAAATTTATTATTATTATTATTATTATTATTATTATTATTATTATTATTATTATTATTATTATTATTATTATTATTATTATTATTATTATTATTATTATTATTATTATTATTATTATTATTATTATTATTATTATTATTATTATTATTATTATTATTATTATTATTATAAAGTGCTCAGCCATTTAATTTAATTTTCAATTTGTTGTTATAGTTTTACATTATGTTAGTCATCTCCACTACTTTCAGCTGCTGGCAAGGTGGATGCTGGTATTGGAAATCTCTTACTAAAGTCCCACTTGATTGAATTGCCATTTGGTTACTTCCTTTCTCACTATGATTGCTAGTAGTTGCTGATTGCTGTTGTCTGGTCTCCTGCTTCCATTCGTGATCTACTAATCTTTTAGGCCAGTGGCTATCATCTAAAGCTGCAAGAAATTCTCCCATCTCTTCGATTTCTTTGATACAACTTCTGATCATCAGCTTTTGGGTAGTTAATGGTATATTTTGTTGAATTGTTTGAATGGTATGTGTATCTTACAATGCGAACATCGAGAGAGATTTAAATCGGTTCACTTGGCGGAGGAAAAACTGAGCATGTGTTTCTTGGGGTATTGCTCCATATTTTTCATGACAGAGCATGTTGTAGATACCATTTTGATTCTTGTCATTCCAATAATGTTTCATTAACGCATCTTTGTACTTCTCTATAGTTTTAGGTTTCCATTTCACCATATCCCACCAGTCTTTGGCATATCCCTGTAAATGGTAACTGGAAATAGCTATCTGTTCACCTGCTCCCACCTTATGCAATTGAAAGAAACATTGTAAGCTCTCTAAGTGGGTTTGAGGATTTTCTCCTATCTCTCCTCTAAAGATTTTTATCTGAATAATCATTACTAAGTAGCTTTGACATCCAACCTCCATTGTCTTTATATCTTCCCCCTCTTTTTTGACTTGGGTTATTCTATATTCCTTTGCTATCATTTCTAACTCTCTCAAGATAAATTTTTGAATTTCCTGATACTCCCAATCCCTTATCTTTTCTTCTTCCTGTCTCTTTTTTGATTCTTCATCTTTTCTTCTCACTTCCTCCTCATAAATTTTCCTCATTTCTTCCCTATTCTGTCTAAGTATTTCAAGTAACTTTAAATTAAAGTCCATTGATCCTCCAAAAGCTTTAGATAAATTTACTTGCTCTATACTAACATTTTCTGCTTCCATTTTCTTAATATTATTTATTTATTTTATTTATTACTAGCATTAGACTATTCCCACCAGTATCTTGGTCCTATCACATTCTTTCACTGCCCTATCTCTATATTTTCTATATTGCTGTGCTTAACATATATATTATAATAGACTACTGCTAACATATATAATAAGCCACTGCTGTCTATGACATATATAATAGTACTTTAATAAAATATTTACTGTTAACATGTATAGCAAGTCACTGCCATCTTATTATATATATATATATATATATATATATATATATAATAGTGCTTTAATAAAATATTTACTACTACTTGCTTTCTCATTTAGCGACTGATTATTTTTTTGGACATATATATATATATATATATATATATATATATATATATATATATATATATATATATAATATTTCACTAGATTTGAGTATTTTCGTTCCTTCTTAAATTATACACACATCCCTGCTTTCCTAAAAATTTAATAGTATGTCTACCGTCCTTTCATTCACTCGACCCACATTATTTCACTTGATTTATTTTTTTTAATATTTTTATCAAAAACAAATTCGTATATATAGAATAATTATCTAACTTGGGTAACAAACACTAAAAGAAACTTATATGTGTTATATTTTTGCTCAGGTATATGGGTTTTATATCAATGCCTCACATTGTTTGTGCCAAACGCTAAAAAAAATTATACTATGTAACAGACAGAAACATGTGATTTGTCAACATAATGCAGAATTCGACTACTACACAGAATGGCAGCACTATCTAGGAAGCGAAATCACCCATTGTACAGAGTTCGAACAAAGTTTATCAGTTCCATAATACAATCTACGAAACAATGCATATGATGCCACATTAGTAATCATTTCTTTAGGCACGGTGATCAGGGAGATGCAAGTGAATCAATAATTTTATTTCAAGTTAGCCAATCATAACATTAATCTTAAACATTTATTTTACAGAATTGAGGAAATATTATATGGAATGGGTATCGAATAAATAAATAAAGAAGTAACAGCAGACAAATAGTTTGACATTATTTATTGAAACATTTTAATAATAAATCATTTACGAATGATATTTGGTAATATTTAAAATTTAGTAACAGGACTTTCTGATACTGTTAGATATCAAAGAGATACATTTATTTATATAGCTGACCTAATCTAGATACCCAAATTTCTTGAGCAAGTATTTCTAGGGCATGCCTTTAGGGATTTATACTTTTGCAATACAAGAGTCTAAAGTAAGATTTATAATAATAGTGGTGGACATATATTTATTTATTTAAAAATATTTACTAATAACTAGGGGCAAACATTTATTTGAGAGTGAGTTATGTCACTAATGCAGGGATGGAGTTATACATAGAATATAAATTAATAAAAGAAAACATGTGGTATGTCTAAAAAGGTGATAGGAAGTGGCAGTATATTGAAACTGCAAAGCCGTGAATGAGTTTAGAACAATGGGATGGTATTTGCAGTAGGCCCAAAGAGGTAATGTTCCACATAAGCATAACCATGGGCAAGTGGTTCATGCCACAATTGCTTCTTGGCTGTGTGACATTCTTCAAGCCCTACAGGACATTTATTATGTCAGCTTGTGTAGGACGACTGGGGTTAATTTCAACCCTATAGAATCCGGAATATCCAAGGCTTAAAATAGGTCATCACATCTCTAAAACATAATATGTGTATAATGTATAGATGATTGTGTTAAGATTTAAATATATTTTATAACTCGGCCCTACATTATCAATATTTAATAAAGAACGTTTGCAACTCTCAAAGAAAAGCAATTTATGGAATTATTAATTAAAATTTAATAAAATATAAAAACAATAGGTAAACTGGGTGAATATTATAACCAATATGTCAGCCATTTGCTAAGCAGTAGACCCCTGCATTACAATAAATGAAGCATTTAATGTGTGTCGATTTATATGAAAATATTAAATAAATTATGGAGGTAAATATTAATGAAGATTTGACATGGATCCACTGTTTCATGCAATCATAGATTTATACTTAGAAAATTATGAGCATGCAATAATTATATAATAAAATGTAGATTTTTAAAAATACGTACCCAAGAAAGATAGTGTTAGGCAGGCTAGATTATTAAAGAAATTTACATAATATTAATTATTCAATTTATAGTATTACAAATGAGAATTTTACAGTTTATAGTTTATAAGTTATATAAAGAATGAATGAGCTATAGCAGGATATTAGTAGAGTACTCTAGAGAATTTGGATACAGGTATCTGTTTTATGAAAAGTTTTCCAATTCAGTGATCAGTAGCAAATTGTTCATGATTCTAGCATTAGCACTTCTTTGCAGTATTTAGGTGATTTAGATATTTGAATAGCAGCAGCAGTTTTTAAATTGTTCAGAGCAGCATATATTATTTGGTTGATTTTATGGAGGGCATGGGTATAGGTTTTTAGCAAACAATCAACCATCTCCAGGGAGAATAGTTTTTGGTGCTTTCTTCTCATGCATACTGTGGCACATAAAACAATATATATTTTTGGAGACTCTCAACTGATCGAGAGCAAAGCTAAAGTTCAACTGAAAGTTTCTAGCAAGTCTAAAATGGCCTCCTTTATTAGATCTTACCTTTTACATTTTTGTTATAAAGTTTATTTTTGGATTCCACTTAATCTGCCCTGAGGATAACCAATGCATTTTTGTTAAGTTTAATTATAGAGAAAGCTGCCTTTCTATTGTTTACATTTACATTTATATTTTTATTTTATAATTACATTTAATGGAATTTTTTCTTTTTATTTAATAATCTATTATCTCTCACCGACCGTCACTTTTAAAATTTCAAATACAAAAGGAAACATATGATTATTTTTACTTTTAATTAAATATTACAATCTATTTCTATAATATTACTAAATGAAATTTAAACAAAGCAATAAATAACAAATTTTACAATTCAAAATAAATGGTTAAAATTATATATTTTTATGTAACTAAAAGAAGAAATCTAAATTATATTATTTATCTTTATTTATTGCCTTAAATTTGATATCGAAATGTGTGCATGTTTATGGTGAATTCTACATATATCTATACTTTTTTAATATTGCTACACACACAACTTGATACTAAAAAGTTTAAATTTGGGTAGGAAAGACCATGTGAGTGAGAGATGATAGAAAAAAATGAAACTTAAGATTTTAATACGAATCTTACTGTTTCAATACTAAATGTTTAAATAATTAAGATGTATCAGATGATTTGAGGATTGCAAACTGTCTATTCATATATGCAATTTTTATTAAGATAAATACAATTTATCTACAAAAATGTTGGACTTTAAACAACCAAAAGAACATACATGATTTAGCAAACAGTTTTATTCCAGTGCATGACATTAGATAATTGATAAAGACTTTAAAAATGGTCATTACATATGAGTTGTGATTTTAACTTCAGAATTGTATATTATTAATAGCAATTGATCATATAAGCATTTGTACAAAGAGTAAAACAATGGATATTCAAGATTGAAACCTGGATTATTCACATATTATATAAAAAAATTCACCCAAATTAAATTGTAATGTTTAAATAACAGAATTATAATAAAAAAATATAACATAGAGAATGTCATATGCATAGGGCTTCCAATATATATATTTTATAGTAATCCTACATTAATTATTTAGTGGATTAAAATAGAAAGCCAAGTGATTACCTTACTATTATAACTTTTTAAATGTCGTAAATTTATATAATTTATGAATGGTACTATACAAAAAACAAACACCATTCAATTTAGATTACTTACTATATATTTTATATCCCCTCTCTCTTTGTTTTACCATTATTTTATAAAAGTTGTTGCCCAGGTAGGCTTAAATGGACTTTTGAAAAATAATAAAAAAAGTATTGTTACCTTTCCCCCTACTTCTGCCTAACAGTTCACTTTCAAAATTTTTAATTCTACCAACCTAATACCTGTGTTTTGATCCTAATATAGATGAATATATACTTTTTTGAGTGAGACCATCTTCTCATTTCTTTTCCTTAAGTCTCAAACTCCCATGTACAGGAGACATGTTTTACTACATCTGTTATAATGTTACTCTATTGAAAATCACATAGGTATATCTATTTTAATGTTAAATTGTGTCTACAAAAAGTGTACAATTCATGTTTTATTCTATTATTGATGTCCTTCATTATCTTATAACTTACATTACAAATATGACCAGGGTGTAAGTGTTTTTCTTCTGAAAAAGTGGTTTGAACATTACATACATTTGTGATTTTAACATTACATATATTACATTATTTATTTTATATCCTAATTTCTTGGTTTATATTATAACCATTAAAATAATGATAACACTTGCAAAATTTCTCTCAACTCTGGAAAATATATTTTAAAAAAATTATTTAATTGTGTATAAAATCTAAATTTTATTTCCATATATTTCAATTTCAATTCATAAAATACAAATTGTAATAATATCTTAAATATACCTCATATATGGAATGACTATTTAATAAGATAATAATCAACCTTTAACTATCAACAATCTCAACCTATAATAAAAACAACTTCCTTTAAGAACAAAGGTTGTACCATCTAATATACACTAAATATTGCAATTTGACCAGGGAATATGAGATCAAAATTGACATAAATTTGGTCAAATCTTATTAATCAGGTAAATATAACCAGTTCTGAAAACAAATTAATAAATAGTCAATTATAACTTTCAGTTTCTGAAAGCAGATAAATAAATAGTCATCAATAACTTCCAAATCCCATATAAAGTATATTTCACAGATAGTAAAGCCAATTACTTAACACTTTAATAAGTTTATAAATGTAGATGATAACAATCAACTCTTATGGTAGCAACAATCTCAACTTGTAAGTTAAAGGAAATTACTTGACTAGAGGTAGAGCTTATTGAGAGCTTAAAAGTAGATTGTAATGTACCTTGTAAACATATTAATGCCTTGAATAATTCGCTGACTTAGTAAATATATACATTATATGGAATTTGGAAAATATAAAAGGCTATTTATTAGTCTGCTTATAAAACATGTTACATTTACATGATTAATGCGGTTTGTTTAAATAGTACTTTGGTATTACACTTGAAATTTGGGGAAGATAGGATGCCTTTTCACATCCACAATAAATGTGTAATCTTGCACTGATGTCAAATGGAATGAAAATAATATCTGAAGTTATTTGATCCCATGTGAAAACATATTTAACTTTATTTACTGGTCTTTTTTTTTTTTTTTGGAATAATTTGACATTTTCAGGTATTGTCCAGATTTCTATCTGACAACAGGATAAATATTTAATAAATGTCTTATAGTAAGTTATGTTTCTTTATTTTGTGTATTTTTTTGATTTCTTTTGTTTATTAGCATTTCTGTGGGGAATACCGGTATACTGTGTGCAATCATATGTTCAGTAAAACTCCATTTTGGGGTGAAATTTTTCAGTTCAAATCTCCATTTTATGTGTGTTAAAAGTAAATAGTTAAATTTGTGGTTTCAACATGAGATTTCCTAATATATATATATATATGTGTGTGTGTGTGTGTGTGTTTGTTTGTAAATTATATTTAAAAATATATATTATTTAGTGATTGTTTTGTGCATATTTAAAATAATATTGTTTTGCCTAATGGTATCATTTATTTAAGATCGCAAATCATTTTCTTTTGGTTTAAAGTGTTGTTTTCAATATCGATTTATAGCTCATTATATATGTTAAAGTTGTTAGTGTGAAAGTCGTATATATTTGTGTATGGCAAGTCAATATTTTTTAAAAAAAAACATACTCTTTTTTAAATCTACATTTTTTTCTCAAAATTGTTTTAAACGTGTCCTTTAAAACATTATTTTTTATACTTTAAAAATGGTAATTTTTAATATCCATTTGTTCCATGCAAATTGTTTTTAAAATCACTTTTTTAATATATATTTGCTTTTCAAAATTTGTTTTAAACTTCTGTTTTTAATAATATTTTTTATACTTTAAAAATCTCTGTTTTTAATATTCTGCCTAAAATAGTCTATTTAATGTCCATTTGTTTTTCAAAATTCATTTTGAAATGCTATTTTTAATATTATTTTTTATACTTTTAGTTCAACATGGAATATGTATTAGACATGCTGCACCTTTTCACACTTGTATCAACCTGCTGATAATATTGTAAACTTATATGAGTTACTATTTTTTGCAAATTTTGCAAAAAAAATATTGTGTACAAGATCCTTGTGGATGTTATTTTGGCCAGATCACACGATTACAAAGTTATCAGCAAATTGATACAAATATTACCAAGTCTAATACATATTCCATGTTACAGAACTAATAACAAAGTAAACTTATTTCTATTATTAATCTCACATTTCTAAGTCAAGTTGCAATCTTTAGTATACCATAAGCAACATAATAATAACTTGTGCAAATGATATATTTTTAATTTGCTCACTAATTAATATTGCTATTTTATTTGATATATTAAAAATATCCAAGAATCCACTTTCACTTTTTATTACATATTTCTTGTTATTTTGCTTGAAACACTCGAAATTTTATAGTAACACAAATATTTTATTTCAATTCAATTGACATTTGAAGTTTTCTAATAATTTCCCAATATCCAATATAATATCCTTTAATAAAAAACAGTTCATCTTTCAGTTAATGTATTTCTCATCGATTTAAAGTGGACTGCCATGTCTATGATTTTATATATGTAAGTAATTAAATGGCAGCATGGGTCTGCAAACATGATTTTTTTTATCCTTGAATCTTTATCTGATAATGGGTGATTTGTCTATCTAATTTACATTCTAATTGAATTATTAATTATATTAATGTTTATCATGAATGAAAATATGGTCAACATACTTGAGTTAGTACACTGGTTATGTCTTCAAATTTTCAACTGATGATTTAATTAAAACTATCACACAACGTGGAAATTAAAGCTACTCAATAATTTAATCTATACAGCTAATATATATATATTGGTTAAAAGAGAACATCTATCATTGTTTCCATGTGAATAATATCTTAGTAATAATAGCTGAAACAACAAACACGCAATAACATTAGATATTTATTTTAGTCAGTTCGTATAAGGCTTGAAAAAAAACAAAAACAAATTCTATTCTTCTGGCACGTATTTTTACTATCTCTGGTAAATGCTATATATAATTATTATGTTATTCAAATATTTTAAAATTAAATTAATGTTTATAGCGTATCCAAATAAAATACTTTATTTGCATTACAATATATTTATGACATATTCTAAGTTTAAAATAAAACGTTTTGCATTTATGAAATAGTAAATATTTATAAGTATGTCTGGAATCATAGGATTTGTGTTGACGACAATAACTTCAGCTATATTTAAATTGAAATGACAATTGAAGTAAATTAAGTAATTAACTGAAGTACTTCGGATGACTTTTACATTTTTTATAATATATTATTATATACATTATTTTTATTACAATAAGATATGTGTGATGTATCAAGAATATGTATTTTTAAAAAAATAAAGTTGCCTTGATCAATATACTCAATTGTGTGTTTATTGTTAAACCTACTTGGACATATGAATAAAGTTATAGAATCCAAAGAATAAAATATATTTTATATTGATTAATATTTTTAAATAATATTACCAAAAAAATTAAGCTATCAATGTCAATATACATGGTGTTCAATAGTTATGCATATGGTGATTATATAATTTTATTTAAAAAAACTCCTAATGTTAAATTTAACATTGATAATTTGTTTGGCTTTTATCAAATATCATATTTTTATAATTTTATATTAAAATTTACTTATGGGTATTGAATTGGTAGGAGAATGGTCTGAACATTTATATGACAATAATCTAAATGAAGATAATACATGTTAATAATGTAAATTATAAATTGATGTTTCCTATTTATAGATATACTTTTATTGTTCCCAATCTCATATTTTGAAGTTGATCCAACTTTGTCATTGTGTAATTGCACTAATGAGAACGTGATAGAAAATAATGTAATAGTAAGTAACAATAACATCGGCAATACAATACCTAATATTAAAACAAAACCACAAATAATAAATCTAGTATTAAATTTCAATTAATTCATTTGTTATCCCATTTTTCATTGTGTTTTTTAATATTATATTAATATTACTATACTTTTGGAAACCGACATTTTCCATAGTTTGTAAACTTTTGATCGGTATGAATTACATGTGCAAAGTCTCTCTCTCTCTCTCTCTCTCTCTCTCTCTCTATCTATATATATATATATATATATATATATATAGATATATATATATATATATATATATATATATATATATATGAAAAGAAGGATTTAACGGCTTTACGTTTTAATTTGTGTCAGTACTGCAAGTCACTATGAATAACAATAAAATATTTTTAAATGTATTATTATGTTTCTCTGATAATAATGATAATAACCGATATTTTTTAACTTAAGTTTTTGTTTATTTTGCAATAAAACGAATACATAAATTAATAGATATATGAATCCATTTCCTATTACATTTACAATAAATGCAAATTAGGTGTTTTACATTTTTTACATATAGTTTTCAAATAACATGATTCATATCAAAATTCATTACATTTTTGTATTTCAAATTGTTGCAATTTTTTAGATTATCTGAAACTTAAAAAAAAAAAGGAAATTCAAAGCATTTAAATGTGTTTAACAAAAAAATATTATTTACATTTTACAGACACAGATTATTTGAATCAATCTACCTTACATTTAAAATAATATAACATTTTATTTTTCGCTTCTAGTACATTATCTTATTGTATCAGCAGACTTGATGAAACTTATTCCTTCCATTTCTTGCATTTTGTCTGAAGATGAATTTCATAAGCTAATATATATATATGGATATTTGTATATTGTATATATATATATGTATATATATATATATATATATATATATATACAATTACAAATATCCAGTAACATGCTCTGTTTAATAGACTATATCTCAATGATAGCGAACTCCAAAATGATCCCAATTTGAAGTTGTATGCTAAAGCATTTTAAATATTGAAGTTCGCTCTCAGAGAGATATAGACTTTTAAAAAGAGAGCGTTACTGGATATTTGTAATTGTATAATGGTTTATATATTTCTATGACTATTTCAGTTAGTGTTAACAGTAACTTTTATTTTCATATATATATATATATATATATATATATATATATATATATATATATATATATATATATATATATATATATATATATATATATATACCTAATCTAGATGCAATTAGAGGGTATTTGAACTCACATTTTCAAGATCCTTTCAGTAACCAAACCCCTTCTTATACCACAATCAAATGTGACCACGTCATATGAAAAAAAATCTATAATATTGATATTTTTCACTAAACAAGCACTCATAAGTTGGTATAAATCATCATCTTCCATACACATATAATCAGTGCTTGATTTATATTAACATTGCAATCTTCTTAAAAGATTAAGAAATGAGCTTCAATCTTCTCCACTTTCCATCTCTTCAGCCATCCACCAATATATATATATATTATATATATATATATATATATATATATATATATATATATATATATATATATATATATATATATATATATATATATATATATATATATATATATATATATATATATATATATATATTGTACCCTCACTTCCACAAAATATATATATCATTCATTTAACTTTAAGTTGTCATTTCTTAAACTTTAGCTTTAAACATCTATTTAAAAAACCTATTAATGCAGTATTGATTATGGCCAGTTTTCCCAACCATATAATATTATCAGTTTTCCCCATTGAACCGTCTCAAATATTAGCATAACTTCACACATCAAACAATCATAGTTGAACTTAATTAAACTTTTAAAAGATTATTAATAAAAATTAACATCACACAGCTGAAATATATCTTGAATTTAAATTTTTTTTAATAAAATTGATAGAACAATTTATGAAGACCCATACAAAAGAGCACATATCCTCCTCCTTCAGAAAAAAATTTAAATTAACCATCCACTTTCAACCTATTTAACCTATAATTATCATCTCCATTACTTTTATAGCTAAATTTTTTTTTTATCATTGCATATCATAATAAATCACTTTAACATAAAATTTTATAAAGCATTGGAACATCACATTAAAATCTCAACCAGAAAACACTTCTAAAATTATCACCTACACTTCAGAAAATATACAATCAAAGTTATTGTATTATATACACTTAACATAAAATACTAAATATTCTTCTATATTCTTATCCTTATCTTTTTAAAATAAAGCTATAAAATTTCTAAATCTAATCTTTATTCTCTAAATTAGGTTATTATCTTATTCATAAATTACTTAACTTAATCTTTCATAATTTATTTTCTAAAATATACTTTTAATTCTTTTTTAACCTCTTTAAATTCTACTTTAGATTTTCCTATACTACTCTCTTTATTTAAGATTTTATTAAGGAAATTCATCATAACCTTCTTTTGCTTTATACAATTAAGTCTCACTTTTTCTTTATCTATATCTTTAATTAGATTAAATTTTTCTTTCCTAAGCTTGCCATTAAATATCAAGTTCTTAATTCCTCTAAATAACACCTTTTTATACAAACTAAACTATGAACAATTATTCCCATAATTAACACTACATTTCTGAATCACATCTTGCATTTTACTTTTAAACTTGTTGCTAGTTTCATTAGCAATTTTTGATAAATCATTATCTAATAACTTTAGACACTTTTCATCTAAAGAGATTAACTTTATCTCTGAAGAATTATAAATTTTATTATCATTATTACAATATCCATTAAAATTCTTAAATTCATCCACAACTTTTTTACAAACTGACCTTTCATAGGATCTATTGATTCCTATCACATTATTCATCAATCTAAAATATCCTTTAGGTTCTCTCCCTATTTTTCTATATAATTTATTACTTTTATCACTTAACTCAACATACTCTCTATTTTCATTTATACCTCCATTATTCATTATAATGGGTTCTTCATACTATTCTACCTCTTTATTAACTAATCCATTATTTGAATTTTTTTTTTCAACAGATAACTTGGTTTCTTTCCTAGTTAATCTAACAAAAAAATCATTTCTTCCTAAATTATCATCTACTGACTTAACAAATGATACCTCATCTTGTATATTTTTATCAACTAATTCAACAAAACCTTTATTTTCTTCTGCTAAATTACTACATAAATCAATATCTTCCTTAATTATCCCAATGAATTGTGGATTTTCCTTATTCACTATCTTCACAACTGGTTTATTCTCTACTACATTTCCACTAACCAAATTAATAGATTCTTTATTCATTTTTAAATCCATCCTAGTTATCTCAAAAAATTCACTATTTATTTCAAGAGATACTTTTTTATCTCCTATCTTTTGATCCCATTTTGGTATTCCTAACTTCTTTAATTTTCTACTCACTTCCTTTTCAACTTCCTCTTTTATACTGACTTTAGCTTGAACTATCTCAGTTTTAATGATCTTAACTTCTTCACTAACATGCCTTATACTACTTTTTACTTCATAAATTTCACTCTTCATATTTAAATTATAATTCTCTATTTTCTGATCTAACTTATTATTATTTATCTGACATTGGACAATGGATTCCTCTATCTGATTTCTTAAATCTATTATTGCTCTTTCTGAAAACTCACCAAATTTTCTCTCTAATAACTCTTGGTTTTTATCATTTATCTGCCTAACTCCTACTTTTACAGATTCAATAGCTTCTTCATTTTTACTAAATCTTAAATCAAAATTATCGAATTTATCCTTCACATCTTCCTTAAAATTTTCCACAGTTTTACAAGTTTCACTGAGTTTTTGATTTATATTGTCTATACAAGATTTAATTTCTTTACTATTTTTATTCATGTCTTCTCTAACTTCTTTAATATCTTTACTAAGAGATTCTATTTTTATATTATTTTTATTCATATCCGCTCTAAGAGTTTTATTATCTTTTCTAAGAGAATCTGATTTCATATTCACCTTACTACTCATATTTTTCATATCTTCTTTAAAAGAATTGAATCTAATACTATTTTTATTACTCTCCTCTTTCATATCTTCTTCAATAGAATCAAATCTCATATTCATTGATTTTAAATACTTCATTAAATCTAACATCGAAGGATTCTCTACAACTTTCTAGGTTTCTATTACTTCTTTCTCTACTGTTTTAAAAATTGCCTCTTCCTCCTCCTCTGTTTCACTATCCATATTTTGAGTATTATCTACTATAGTCTCAAAATCTACTAATTTCTCTACTTCTTTTTTCTCCTCATAAATATTATACTCAACAATAAAATTAGACATCTCAACTTCTAAATTTTTATCCCAGTTATTCATTTCTATATTTTTTTTAAATTCAGTTCTAACAGTATACCATATTTATTATCAATCTTCTCATAAAATAATTCCCTACCAACCTTTCTATCTCCACCCAATTCACTTCCACAATGAATCATAAAATATCACCTCTTAAAACTTTACACTATTTACTATTAACCAATTATATAACTACAACTAACAAAATTGTGTGTCATGTCATTAATTCTCACACCTATGATCCACAGACAATTTGCCCATAATATATTCAATATCCATTTAAAATATCTTAATAATTGACATGGTCATAGTACAAAATAATTGTTTGCCACGTTTGCATAATTTACATATTTATTTGCTTATTAATTTAAAAATAACCTAGTATTTTAATTTTAAATAACTGTATTATAGATACCATATGAAACTATGATGACTTTAATAATAAAATATTTATTCGAATATTATAATTAACATCTAACAAATTATAACTACTATTATAGAAATACTAAACTATTTATATTTAACAAAATATAATGATCATTAATCCCAAAATTATACATTTTAATCTATACACTATTTTTTATTAACAAATCTATAACTATCACTCTATCCCCTAACATATATCGATGCCCTGAAAGTTGTGGCGCCAAAATCCTTACTACCCTTGTAGACTCACTTCCAGAAAATATATATATCATTCATTTATCTTTAAGTTGTCATTTCTTAAACTTTAGCTTTAAACATCTATTTAAAAAACCTATTAATGCAGTATTGATTATGGCCAGTTTTCCCAAACATATAATATTATCAGTTTTCCCCATTGAACCGTCTCTCTCAAATATTAGCATAACTTCACACATCAAACAATCATAGTTGAACTTAATTAAACTTTTAAAAGATTATTAATAAAAATTAACATCATGCAGCTGAAATATATCTTGAATTTAAATTTTTTTAATAAAATTGATAGAACAATTTATGAAGACCCATACAAAAGGGCACAAATATATATATATATATATATATATATATATATATATATATATATATATATATATATATATATATATATATATATATATATATATATATATATATATATAAAATCCATTAATTAAAACAAAATTGTAATCATAATAAAAATAATAAAATTAATGATACTAAACTATTATAAACAATTTTGAAATCTGCTGAAATACTTTCAGTTAATTTCTTAAATCTGCATCAACTGCTATTTTATTTAAGAAAAAAACTAAGCAGAAGCAAATGTCATCAATTCAAACCTCATAACTCCTGACTTTTAATTTTAGCAGCTTGTCTATTTATTATATGCATTTTATTTCTATTTATAAAAATAGCCTCCTTAATTTTTCTTTTATTATGGTTTCTGTCTTCATTAAGAATTTTTCCACTTTCAAAATTAAATTTAAATTTATATTTACATGTATTTTCATGATTAAAGAAAACTGAAACAGTCACTAAAACACCATTATTCTTACTTTTTACACCCTTATATAACAATTCAAGCTATGTTGCACACGATGTTAATAAATTAGTCAATAATTCTAAGGATGTCTTATCTACAAAACAGAAAAGTGATATCATATACTAAATTTTTTGTGATGGTATATTAACATGTAGGTGAATCAGAGGTCTATTATTAAGAAGAGATTAAAAAATAAAATGAACCATGAGCTTATTCTTAAAGACAATAAAATTAAATGTCTCAATAATAACTATCTCAATTTCAACATAACCTTTAACATTTATCTGTAAGAATCCAATCATTACAAATTATATCTATGTCACTAATCATATCTCACAATTTCCTAAGGATACAGAGAAAAGTAAATCAGGAACTTCTGTCTCTTTTTAGAAAAAAATGTATTAAATTTGGTAATAAACAAACTATTGCATAGAGATTTATCAAAAAAATGTGTCGTATATAGAAGTTAAGTAAGATATCATTTGGCAATTACAACCATTAATAAACTGTATATTCAATAATGAGTTAAAATTTGAATTAAAAAAGCATATATATATATATATATATATATATATGCTTTTTTAAAATTTGAATTAAAAAAGCATATATATATATATGAATGTCATTGGAATACGTTAGATGGCATACTATATAAAAACCTTTTCAAAGATTGAAATAAATAATCATAAATTTACAAAATGTCTGTTCTAAGGAATTCATGTTTTATGAGAATTTAAATACAATGGCATCATATAAAAATCTTCTCATTGTGATAAATGTCAGAGTTAAGAACTGCAATTTACTCAATAAATATATTTGAAAGAAATTGACAACTATTATTACTATTATATAAATAAAACAGTAATACATGCTGTAAAATTTTTAATTGTGGAATACTTTCTTAAAATTAAAAACGTATCCAAATGGATAATTTTATCAAAGAGTTATATAGTAGAATAAATCTGACTAATTATGATATCCATTTACACAAACAAAACATTAATTGGATTTTTAATAGAATATCTAAATGATTTTAAACTAAAGTATTATACCTTCTGTGCGGGTTTATATAAAATGAATAAGTAACTGATAAAACTTTTGATGTAAATAATAAATATTATTTTTCAATGGAGTTACAATTTGTTGAACTATCCTACAGAGTGCAAAAAAGTTACCACATAATATACTTTTAATAAATACTTTTTTATTTTGTGAATGCATGTATTTACTTAGTGTGTATATATATATATATATATATATATATATATATATATATATATATATATATATATATATATATATATATATATATATATATATATGGATAAAAAGTAGATCAACTCAAAGTGAAAAATTATTCCACAAGGAATAATATATTTCCTAATCTTAATTTTAAGTATATGTTTTTTTGGCATTATTGTTTTTAGTAATTCATTTTCAATTATTTTTAGAAAAATAAACTGGTTTCTTATAGATAAATACTTAAGTAAATGCATTATACAAGTGTGCACATTGAATCTAAACCTTGAGAGTACTCAATGCGTTTTTAAACATGTACAATTAATAACTTAGTTTATTTCGATGAAAATTAAATTAAATATTTTTCATGTCTTATTAAAATTTAATATCAGTATATTAAGTACATATCCAAGAACATCCATGATTTGGAGTTTTAAATGTTAAGGTTCATTGATTAAAATATATATTTTTATATTACATGCTCTCTCTCTACTCTACTCTCTCTCTCTCTCTCTCTCTATATATATATATATATATATATATATATATATATATATATATATATATATATATATATATATATATATATATATATATATATATATATATATATATATATATATTCGATAAAATCTCTCTCAGCATTTATTGACAGCTTGAGTGGGCAATTGGTAGAGCTCCATCTGTGATCATAAAATGTAAGATATACGCAGGTTAAAAAAAATAACTTGTTCTTGTTTATCATAAATGTTCCTTTGAAGGTTTTAGAAATGATATAGATTGCTGAACCTTTTAACTATGTGGAGAAACTAAACTGAATTCAGACCCATATAGCTATATAGTTTGTGTAGCTGAATTTTGAGATATTTATGTATCTAAAGATTAGTGCTTTCAAACTTATAGGAACAGTTTACATAAGTGCTGTTCAGTAGAGTTGGAGATTTAGATCAAGTTTCTAGTCCCCTACCCTTTACTGACGATTGCCAATTAGCATGAAACCATGGTTTAAAGGTCGGGACAATTTGAAAGAGATAATTTATTTTCGATTCTCTCTCAGCATTTATTGACAGCTTGAGAGGGCTATTGGTAGAGCTGCATCTGTGATCATAAAATGCAAGCTATAGAGAGATTAAACTTTTTTTAACTTGTTCTTGTTTATCATATATATATATATATATATATATATATATATATATATATATATATAAATTGATATATATATATATATATATATATATATCATGCGAAATTTAGCAAATTTATTTTTAACAATAAATGAACTGCCATATCTAAAAACTTTTACAGTAAGAAAATTGACCACTTCTTACTCCATTTATTTTTTTATTATTTGGAATTATGCAAACAGTAAGAGCTAGAAGAGCAATCTTCCCCACACAATGTTTGTACCATATTTTTCTTTATCTTGTTCGATGCCATTTTTACAATACAATGTGTGTCAATTCCATGACATTTACATCTAGACCCCCCTTATTTTTTTACCAATCCCTACTTTCAGTGTAATTACTTTGTTTATATTTATTCTTCCACTACTTTATTATTTGAATCCTTTCTGCATTACTTAATAAATGACTAATATTTTCTATGCTTTCATTTACATAACTTGCATATTAAATCACAAAAATTTTACCATTTATGTGTATATTCCCTTGTTACTAACAATCCAGTTCGAGCCTTAAACAATAAACTACTTTTCTTGCATTTATCATAAATTAAGTCAGAGCCAATATTCTTTTTACTTCTATATATTATAACAGTCAGGGTGTATGCGACTCTTAGAGTATCTTCCATACAGGGTGCCAGCAGGCCATTTGAACCTGGAAAATTGGTATAGTAATCAGATTCATATGGTTAAGATCTATTTTCATTTTATTACCCATTAGCGCATGTCACTAGCTCAGTGAGAAGCTAAGATTTAATATATATAACTATATTCCTAAAATAGATTTAATATATATATATATATATATATATATATATATATATATAACTATATTCCTAAAATACATTTTTAATATTAAAATAAGCCACTGCCAGTAATAACACACAAAACATTTATTAACACACATGTCTGCCCAGATGAACATTTTTGTAATATTTTTATTTTAGAATATTGAGTATAGATAAGCTACATAGATTACTCATTTAAAATTTAATAAAATCATTCAACATCAGACTAAAAGTTTGTAACCAAAGCAACACTCGGTTCCTGAAATACAGACACAACCAGTGTAATATGAAGATGCCAGAATACAAACAGGCTAACAGAAATGTGCATCTGCTGTGTGATATTATTTAAAGGACATGATTTTCATCAAGTACAAGAATGTGTGTCTGTCTGGTGGAAGAATCATGTATATAAAATATTTGAGAGTCTTTGCCGACTTACATTCACTATCCATAGAGTGAAAGGGGTCAATGTCACAGGAAAAATGTATGGTCCATTGCAATGCAATGACTACATCTTTGGGGTCATGCATTCAGTTGGGCACATTTGCTTGCATGCTAATGCACTTCAGATTACATTGATATAAATACCAATATATCTCTCTACCAGAATTGACACAACTATGAGACAAAAATTCTGAAATTGAACCCCCTTAAAATTAACAAACTTAGACAAATCCATGCAGCTATCTACACTCAACTTTAAATTTAATAATTTAGTTAACAGATATAAATAAATTAAAAAAAAAAATGGAAATCATTGAATTAGCAAAATTATATATATATATATATATATATATATATATATATATATATATATATATATATATATATATATATATATATATATATATATATATATATATATATATATATATATATATAACTGACTTAGAATTCTTTATGTCAGATAAGATTTCATATTTTATATTACAATTGAAAGTGTGTTAACATTCACAATGAATAAACTAAAGAGTTTATACTTTCCATAAGGAGCCTGAAGTTAAGTCTCTTTAATACTTCTGGGAAGGTTGGTCCATTGTTTGCTATCATTCAGTATTCATTAGTTTGGAGGAATTTAAATCTATTGCAGAATTCTACATCATGGAGTTTGCAATACAGCTACAGTTCATAAAAAATCAATAGTCAGAATTTTGCAACAACCCCTAATGAATGCAATTATTTTGGCTTTTATACTTTTATTAGCCTCTTGTCAACATTTTTATGGATCAATCGAATATAATGTCACTGATCCTAAGGTCTAAATATTTTTTCATTATATTCCATGTGCTTGTTCTTGCTTCAGAGTGGGAAACAATCTTTAATTTTTATTTATATCTCCTATCTGACCTTTTAATTATTTAAGTGTCCAAAGGGCTAGTTTGCTTTAAAACAATCATTTCTATTTACTAAGATTAAAATATGCTTCTTAAAGTAGAAATTCATTAACATTTATTTCTATTTTCTTTTATACAACTATTTAACAAAAATATTTATCTACCTTTAGATCTTTATTTTTTTTACAAAAAAGTGCTTTCAAATAATTTTTTTTTAAAAAAATAATTTTAAAGTTTTCCATCTGTGTGATATATATATATATATATATATATATATATATATATATATATATATATATATATATATATATATATATATATATATATATATATATATAATGTTTTACACATGTATATATGATGTAGATAAAATAGTTTTTTTGGGTAGGAACCATGTATTATTTTGCATTACAATCCAATATTTGGATGAACTAGCAACCGTCATTAACCTTGATAATGGTGTTTGCTAGTCCATCAAAATATCAGATTGTAATGCAAAATAATACACAGTTTGTACCCAAAAACTATTTTATCTGTCTATCTATCTATCTATCTATCTATCTATCTATCTATCTATCTATCTATCTATCTATCTATCTATCTATCTATCTATCTATCTATCTATCTATCTATCTATCTATCTATCTATCTATCTATCTATCTATCTATCTATCTATCTATCTATCTATCTATCTATCTATCTATCTATCTATCTATCTATCTATCTATTAAAAGCTTGATAAGAGTGTGTATTTTTACGTACTCTATATATAACATTTGTAAATACGAGCTTTATTAAAATTAGGTCATAGGACATCTGACTTGATTTTTTATGAATTTAATTTTAGTTTTTGCTATTAAGACTTTGGTGATTTTATATTGCTAGAGCTATTAATATATGGTGTATCTGAATTTACTTCAGTCCCATACTGCTATTTGAGTAAGACAGCTGGATTGTTGAACATTTAAATGTCTGAAAGTTTCAGATTTTCTTCTCAATAGTTAGGCATTGATAAAATGCTAGACTAGTTCTAATGTTTTTAATACCTAACACCTCACTGACGACGCTAGATGCAGAAACCGTGGTCTGGGGTTTAGGGTATTTTAAAAGATTGATAAGAGTGCGTATTTTTACATACTCTATATATAACATTTGTAAATATGAGCTTTATTAAAATTAGGTCATATGACATCTGACTTGATTTTTTATGAATTTAATTTTAGTTTTTGCTATTAAGGCTTTGGCAATTTTATATTGCTAGAGCTATTAATATATGGTGTAAACGAATTTAGTTCAGTCTCATACTGCTATTTGAATTAGAAAGCTGGATTTTTGGACATTTAAATGTCTGAAAGTTTCAGATTGTCTTCTCAATAGTTAGGCATCGATAAAATGCTAGACAAGTTCTAGTGTTTTTTTTTTAATCCCTAACACCTCACTGACAATGCTAGATGCAGAAACCGTGGTCTGGGGTTGAGGGTATTTTAAAAGTTTGATAAGAGTGTGTTTTTTATGTACTCTCTCTCTCTCTCTCTCTCTCTCTCTCTCTCTCTCTCTCTCTCTCTACATAACTCTTTTAATTTTGGCTTTTAGTTGTTAATAAAATCATTTTTATTTAAGATTTATTTTTTCCTTTATTTTGATTTTAAAATAATGTCTTGGCATATGTATACCATTACAATATATCATCTTCACCATCAACCATTACCAATCCACTTCCAGATGAAGATCTCTCCAAGTTCAATCTGTCTTTTCCTATTTTTAGCTTCTCTTCTCCACATCACCCCTGAACACTTTTTTATTTCATCCATCCATCTCACATGTGGGGTCTTTCTGGGTCTTTTACAATCTTTTGGAATACAGTTTAAAATTTCAATTGTCTATCTATTATCATCTCTTCTAGAAATATGTCCAGACCAACTCCACTTCAGCCTTTTAATTTTTCAATGAGGTCAGTAACACCTGCTTGTTCTCTTACCCATACATAGCGTTTTTAATCTCTTCTTGTTACTCACAACATGCATCTTTTCCTACTTCTTTGAGTGGTCTGAAGTCTCTGTATAGCTCTTCTATTAAGTGTCCAAGTCTCAGATCCATAAGTAAGAACTGGCAAAACACATTTATTAAAAACCTTCCTTTTCAATCACATAGGCATATTTCCTTTTTGGATCAAGTTATTTCTACCAAAAGCATGACAATCAAGTTTAATTCTATGATTAATTCTATCCATTATGTTTCCATCTATATTAATAATCTGCCCAAAGTATTTGTAACTGTTAACTTCTTCTAACTCACCATAGTCAATTTTCATTTTCATATTTATTTGTAACTGTTAACTTCTTCTAAGTCATCATAATCAATCTTTATTTTCATATTTTGAAAAAAATCTATTAATTACTACTTTAGTCTTTTTAACATTTATTTTTATTCCTACTTTCCTACTTTCATCTGATAACTTCAGCAACATTTCATGTAGCTCTAAAACATTATTTGAAAAAAAAATATTTCATCTGCAAAATCTAAATGACTTAAATAATCTCCATTTGCTTTCACTCCTTTACCTTTCCATTTTAATCCACAAAATACTTCTTGCACCACTGCTGTAAAAAGTTTTGGAGATATGGAGTTACCCTGTCTTGCACCCTTTTCAATGTTGATTTTTCTACTATCATTATGTAATCTAATTGTTGTTGTTGCATTTTTATAAATATTCTTCAAAATATGACAATATCCTGGATCTACACCTTGATGATCCAATGCTTTAATCACTGAAGCATTGTTTATAGAATCAAATGCCTTTTCATAATCTACAAATCCTAAGCATAATGGCAACTCATATTCAGTTGTCTTTTCTAGAACTTCTCTCAATACCTGTATATGATCTACTGTACTAAAACCACTTTTAAATCCAGCTTGTTCTTTTGGTTAGTGGAAATCCAGTTTTCTGTAGACGAGTTGTAATTATCTTAGTTAAAATTTTATACAAAACTGATAAAAGACTGATAGGTCTGTAATTTCTAGTATCTTATTTATCACCTTATATATATATATATATATATATATATATATATATATATGATAAATATATATACTATATATATATATATATATCAAATATATATATATATATATATATATATATATATATATCTTTTGTATATTTGAAGTGACATAAATTCTTTATCCAATCATCTGCATTCTATACTACCTTTTCCAACCATCTTGTTGCTTGCCCTTTACTCATAGCCTAATTGAATACTATTTTGGTTATTCTATTATTATCCGTAATTGCAACATACCAAACATTTTCATTTTTCTTTTTGCATCTTTCATATAAAAAGTTGGCCATCCCATTTCTTCTTAAATTGCCTTCTTGGTTCTCCACACGCATATCTTCCTACTTCTCTTGTACTTTTTATAAATAATCTAACACTCCATTAATAACACACAACAGATGTTTACCATATATTGACATACCTATTACCATTCCATTCTATACAATTCTAGCTGCATCGTGCTTATTATATAGAGCACCATTAATTTAGTTATCAGTCCCTTTTTTTTCTTTGATTCGTTTATCAAATTTTTTTCCCATTCAGCCTAACAATTTCTTAGGTTAATTAACATGATTTTCAAATACTTTTACCTATTCACCATATTTAACTTTATATCTCCCAATAAAAAAAAATATTTTTTTTGCTAAATTTAATTTCCATCTCTTTAATCACCCTTGCACATGACATCGACATAATTTCAAAATTTTTCCTATTTTCTGTGCATAAAAAGATATCATCCAGAAATAAAAGATCTGAAAATGTATATAATCTCTTCCCACCTACTCATAATGTAGTTACACAACTAATAGTTATCTCCTTATGCCTATCCGATTGAATACCTTTTGTATTTCTCCCACTATATTATCTTCCGTGTGTTTTTCAACTTTCCAATCACCATAATAAGCAAAAACTTTATATAACACTCATGTTACCGCTATTGATCTATAATTGCTTAATTTTCTGGGGTCTCTCTTCAAATAGTAGCCTTACTTTCCTATATTTCCAACTATCCATAAATTATCTCTTGTGCCATCTTGTTAAAACAAGCTAATAGGTTTAATTTTGCTCTTTCTTATATTAATTATCCTCTCTGCTGTTTATACATCTAAATTTCTTGCCTCTCTACTTTTTATGTTTAACGTAATATTTCCTTTTCTATATTCTTTCGTGTTAATTATTATTATGTCCTTCTTATCCAACATATTTTCTATATCCTTTACATAATTATTTAAGATTGACTCTAGTTCGTCTCTAGAGCTACAATCTATTCCTTCATCATCTAGTAATAATATTTCTCTCTTCCCTATATTCATAGTTTTAATGTATTTTCAAAACATTTTTTCCCAACCTCTTGCACCTCTGTTAATATCCTCCAACATTTATAATTTTATTTTATTCTGTCTCTATAATTATCTATTTAGCCATCTTCTTTTTTAAATAGTTTCACCATTTAACATTAGCATTTTTTCTCTTTCTATGTTTTTATTAGCTCATTTATATTCTCTGCACGTTTCCCCTCTTTTTTACTCTTTTACTAATTCTCGCTTTTTATTATTTTTATTCTTCTGAATATTCTCACCGAAAACCATATTTGCCACTTTTTCTACTTCACCATACCAGTCCTTATATTCATCCCTAAAACAGTTTTATGATTTATTATTGTTTGATTTTATATTCTTCTAACTTAATCTGAACATTCATTCTCCATCCACGTCTTTCACTATCCTTTTTAATTTTATTACTATTTTCCATCACATTACAAAACATTTTTATTACAAAGAACTTATAATCAGCATTATATATTGTCTTTTCATTATCAAATTTATTAATCGTCCATACTTTATTTATTCCCTCTCCTGTACTAATACATATTATTTTGTGTGAAATATTTAATTGTAGATCATGTTCATTGTCCCTCAAAAATATTTAATAAATTTCCAATGCTTAAGTTGACACTTTTACAGAAATTTTTGAAAAGCTTTCCATTCATGTTGTCTACATCATGGATTTCTTTAATATGCCTATTCATATCCCCATAACCATTATTTTATTCTTTTATAAAAAACTTTGTTTATTTGTATATCCATAACTAGATATTCATAAATGCTACTGTAACGCCCCATTGTAGTTTGACTGTCTTCAGTGACTATGTGCATTATATTCACCATCGATTTTTACTTCCTAATTTTATCTCAAACTATAAATGTTATTTACATTTAGCAGTAGTTAAATGAACTGCTCTTTAGCTGACATGTTAAATAGCTTTTACACGCTAAAAATAGGACACTTCTTACTATATTTTAGATCTTTTACTTATAGTTATCCATAAAAATAAGAAAAAGAGAGCAAATCTAAACCAGGTTATACATTTTAGCATAAATTGATTTTTGAATAACTGATATTAAGTTTATAGAGAGGAGATATTTTACTCATTTTTAAAAGTGCTATAATAAATAAATACATGCACTATAAGTAGTGATAGATAATGACTTATTAATGAACAAATATCATGTTATGTGCAATGTAAAGAAATTCTTTTTAATAATAATTGCATTGTTTTTAACTGCCATGTTCAATAGCTTTTACGGTAAGAAAACGATCCACTTTTTTATTATATATTAGTTCATTTTATTTACAGTCATCCAGAACATAAGCAATGGAGAGAAAACATAATCCAGCCTGTAAATTTTAGTGTAAATTATTTGTTCACTAACTGATATTAAAATTATTGAGTTGAGATAAATCACTCACTTTTAAAACATTATAATAAATAATCATATTTTATTTGTGAGTTGTTAAATAATATTTTATTATTGAAAAGTTATAATGTCATGTGGAATTTAAAAAATATATATATATTTTATGTAAATAAGTATATAACTCAGATTATAGGTAACTGAACAGGAAATAACAGTAGCTTCCAATGAGTTATATAATGCTTGCAACTAATCACAACCATTTTTCAGCCCTGAATTCAGACCAACATTTTAAGCCATAGGTATAATAAGAATATATACTTTATCAAACAATTCACGTAGCACCTGCAACACTTCAACATCATATACACATTATATCTAGAAAAATTCAAACCTTAAATACTATTACTATATATTTTTATTAATTACAATTTATCGCAGATTGCTGAATCATGTGATCAAAGACATGTGACAAGGATAAATGATCTCCAATGATATTGTTCTGCCCTGATGTGCTTTGCCAGCATTGCAGAATGTAAAACTAATAGTTATTTATTTAAACATTTAAAATTATATTTATAGACTTAAATAAGTAATATACATCACTCCTAGCATCGATTTCATTAATGGATTAGTAAACATAATTAGTATTTAAATGTGCACATTGTTGGATCATTGTCATATTATGATTGTTATGTAAAAGTGTAGACTGTCTTATGATAATGCCCACATTTAGCAAAATTCACATTAGTCAATGCAATAAAGTTGTATGGCATAGTGTTTAAAGAGCTTAATTTGGAGATTGTATGTTTACTAAATTGTGTTTATTTGATTGTTCTTACTGTTCAAATAAATGTTTTATTTTACTGTTAAAATAGTGTACAGTTTTAACATCATGTCAATCACATAAGTCTAATACAGAAATCTTAACATTATATAATAAATGATACAATTATATTTTATGTCAGTCTTTAAGAATACATTCACAGAAAATTGAAGATGATAACCAATTTGTTAGAATGGTCTACATATATTAAGAAGGCATCTAACAAATAAAATATTTATTTATTTTGTTAATCTTATATGGTCACTTTATTTAATCCATATGCAATTATTAAAAAGAACACTGATTTGTAATGAAATTATTGTTTGTTTATTCATAAGATTTTAATTGATTATCTATCATAAAATTAATACTTAAATTCTTTATCTTAAATTTATAAGAAAGATTTGGCATGAGTTGTTAGTAAAATATTCTGGTTGGCCATAAAATCACTGAAATACTCTTGGCAATGGGATGCTATCCTAATATATTGTTATTTTATTCTAAATTAAATGTTTCAATGTGATATATATATATATATATATATATTACAAATAACATGGGCTTTGAACATTCCATCATCAAATTTTCAATGAAATGGAAGACTGAAGACATGTAAGTTGGAGTAATTTGAAGCTTGTTCATTAAAGTATGAAGATTAGCTATCATAATATATAGCTGAGCACTGATTGTATATATGTGTGGAGATAATAATCTGGACCTACTGGTGATTGCTGCTTTAGCATGAAATACATATATTGGTGATTAGTTATGTTTTCAACATGTGTGTGATCAGGTGAGTCAGCAATATGAGATGGTATGGTGAGTTGATGGTCGTATGATATTTTGAGTTCGAATCCCGCATACATTATATATATATGCAGGTTCAAGCCTGCATAATGTATTAATTTACAAATATTGTTGTAAATTAGATATAAATTATCTTAGAAGTAATAGGATATATGTGCTCATATTTTCACTAGGATGTCATTTATTGTTTAATAATTCATAAATAAAATAAAAGAGAGAAATATTTAATATTAGAAATAATTAATAAAGAACCCTGACATCTTATTATTGTAATCAATGATCAAAATAAATTATTTTTTAGCATATATGAAATATTCAATATTAGCAAGTTATATTATTGCCTTAGTAAATATAGGTTTGTAAATAGTTAAAGCATATAAAATGAAAGATAAAATTGTTTGTGCCTCACAGTATTTTTTTTTTAATTAATTTAAAATTAAGTATTTTGTATTTCATTTATGTAACTAGAATATTTTTATTTGACAAAGAAATATAAACAAAATTTTGTATTGTTCTTTTAAAATGATTCATTATTTTTTCCTCTTATAATTTCTTAAAGTATAAAATAAACTGTATTAATTAATAAAGCAGTTCATATATAACGTGACATTGCTTTTATAAGCTTGAATTTACAAAAATGTAATAAAAGCAATACTACGTTATATATAACTTGCTTTATTGATTATTATATTTTTACCTTTATGGCTTTGGCTATGCTGAAACTATTAATACATGGTAGATCTAAATTTGTTTCAGTCACATATAGATATTTAAGTTAAGTAGGTGGAGTAAAAGACATTTTCATGTCCGAAAACTTCAGAGTTTCTACTTAAATATTACTGTTTGATATAAGTGTTGGGTTTTGACTTGATATTTTAGATCTAGTGTCTGAATATTCTAGCTTTTCACTGAGGCGGGCCATAAGCTCGAAGAAAATTGGTCTGGAGATAGGAATGTTATGGATAGAGATTTTGAATATTTTCTCTAACTACCCTTATTAATTAAGAGCTTATTAGAGCTATTAGTACTCTCTATGTATTATAAAATAAACTATATATTTGGATCGAGTCTTCATGTCATCAGAATGGTATACATGATTATTTTCATTAATTATACAACTTGTACAATTGTACATTATTGTTTAAAATAATTAATTAAGTTACCCCAATATTTGAATAATAAAGTAATTGCGAATGTAGAAACTGCAATGCCATTTTTACAGTAGAAAAATGTATTTAGCAATGCTGAATGCAAATGAACTCAGGTGACATGCGAATATTAATCTAATAATGAAGAAATGAAAGAAAAATTTGAAGTAGTCTGCCGAATTATTTAGTGAATATATTAATTGTTGAAGAGAAATTAAAAGCAGATATCAACAGTCTTAATCAAAATAAATTATTTTCATTTATTTTTTTAAAATTACTTTTTGTTTCTTGGTATGGCGTTATTTTTATTTGGATTATTGTAATTTTCACTTTACAACAACAACAAAAAAGATAAAAGACATATTTGTAGCTACGATTATTGCATCTTTTACTATTATTGTTTTTTTCTCAGTGATGAAAGTTTATTCATCGAAAAAAGAGGTATAAATACAGTTCAATAAAAGGTTTACAAAGAATTATAAAAATGAAAGTCAGGAGCAACATAGTGAAAGGTGAAGGATATATATGAATAGGGAAAGGGATGTGGAAAAGGTGTTTATTAACCATTAAAGACAAATAAATGCTATAATTAGAAATTATTTGTAAAGTCTAATGTTTAAATATGAGTAGCATTTTAGGAGTACAATATTTATAAATCTAATTTGCGATGGATAAGTTGAGAATAGGAAAACACTTGGTGAGAACGACATTGGAAATAATACATTTAAATAGGGTGAATCACTTGCAATTAAAATCATTAGGCCAAACTGCAGTTTGCTTGCAATCATACTTGGATAAAATTATTTAATACAATAACACTAAAATCGCTATGAATAGTGTTTTTTTCCTCTTGTGAATGAGAAAATCATCATTGGCAACAACCCCCACAACATTACCATCCTAGCCCTCCCCCTCAAAAGAACAAAGATTTATGTCTCTGGGATTCCTCCCAACAACTAGACTTTCTCATTCAATCAGCAAAGTTGAGTGTAATGAAAATTTTAATTAAAAGGTACAATTAGTAATTATTTGTAAAGTTTAGAATTCAAATATGAATAGTGTTTTAGGAGTACAATATTGTGAAATCCAATTTGCTGTAGATAAGTTGAGAAATAAAAAAATACTTGGAGATAACATAAAATACAGACTAAATCAATCTACTGTTCAATTTTTTCAAATGAACTTGAATATCTTCACAAGAGAGCAATCCCGAAAACTTTGGAAAAATTATGGAAAAACTATGGAGAACAAGGAAAAAATTCAAGCTTCAAAATATCTCTGTTGAAAACCATTCTAATCCATCTTGAAAATCATATGAAATGCAAAAAGCCAGCCCTATCAATAACAACATTGGATTTAATAAAATTAAATAAGGTGAATCACTTGCAATTAGAATCATGAAGCCAAACTGCAACTTATTTTGCAATAATACATAGATAAACTCATTCATGACTATAATGTTAAAGAATTGCCATAAATGAAGTTATTGTTTCTATCTTGTGAATGAGAAAAACCAACATTGGTAACGATCACCACAAATACTCTCATCTCAGCCCACTCCCTCAAAAAAAAACTAGAATTTAGGCCCCTGAGGGTCCTCCCAACAACCGGACTCTCTCATTCATTATTCAAGAAAATTAAGTGAAATGAAAATTTTTATTAAAAAATAAAATCTCTGTAGAAATCTTTTGTAATTTCAATAACTGCCATATATTTACATTGCATTTTTATAAAAGTTGAAATTATTCTTACTTGTGATTACATTGTTGATATAGCTTGTATATTTAAGGAGAGCTAAGAAACTCCCCCTTTTAATAAGGAAAGTTTTAAAGAAATTTAATTCCCTAAACTACGAAAAAGAAAAACAAACAAAACCTGAAACAGTGTTAACTAGAGTAACTAACAATTAAAATTTTAATTCTTATTTTTGTCTTTAATTTTTTAATTTTCAATTCCATTTAAAAGTCAAATTTCGTTGTTTCACGTCACATTAATTTCAGATCATGTTACATAATGTTTAAATTGTTAATTACAATTAAAAATCAGATTTTAATTGTCGAATTTAATTGTGCTCACTGCTGTTACCTTTTAAAAATAAACTTGTGGTTACTAAATGATTAATTAATTACATACTCTTTGTATAAAAAGCTAAAATAGAATGTATTTGTCTGAAGGTTTGTAATGATGGTATATTATAAGATGTAATATGTTGGACTATTTCCATCATTTATGAGTGAATATTGAATGTATAGAAAATTTTAAACTTTATTTAAACTTTTCAAATACAAACAACTTGTTAGTAATAACACACAAATAGACAATACAGGTTAGAAGAGTGGAGAATAATACTACTCGAAACGTTGTGTAATTACTAACCTGTAATGTCTATTTGTGTGTTATTACTAACAAGTTGTTTGTATTTGAAAAGTTTAAATAAAGTTTAATATTTTCTATACATTCAATATTCACTCATAAATGATGGAAATAGTCCAACATATTACATCTTAAAATAGAATGTGATTTAAAATACAATAACAACAACATACATAGTATTTTTCATCTATAACGTTTGAACAGATTTACATTATAGTTTTGTAAAATTTATTACTTGCAAATCCTAAATGAATAATTGATTGCATACTCTTTTTTTTCAAAAAGCAAAAATGCAAAAACAACAATGTGCATAGTATATAACATCTATAACGTTTGAACAGATTTACATTATATTCTTGTAAAATTTAATTTGTGTATATAAAATGGGGAAATCCTGATTTTAAGTGAATTATGAACTTCTTTATTCCATAAAATCTATTACATTACTATTATAAAGCACTGAAAATGTTGAAATTATTATATAGAAGTCGAACTCCACTAATGTGCTATTACTTTAAATATGATGTGAGTGTGCAAAATTTATAATATTTAAAGTAATAGTGCATTATTGGAGCTCCACTTCTGATGTAATAATTTTAATTGCATAAAAGAAAAACGCATACAATGATATTAAGAAGAAACATGAATCACATACTTCAAAATTGCATTAAATAAATCTGCATAAAATGAGATCTGGGTGTAGGCAATTTAAAATAAATATAATAAAATATTGAAATAAAATTGTCAACTATATTTAATAAGAAGTTCATAAAAGTAAATTTGAGTTAACTTCCCACCAATGAATTCTTAGTCATGAAGAGTGGCTTTACCAAACTAAATTCAATTTTCCAAATGTGGTGTCAAGAGAATGAATCAATGCAGCATCTTTTCTTTGGTTGTATGATATTAAATAAATGCAGTTCAATACTCAATGGTTGGATGACATCCTATAAATAAAGGATTTTTAACCTGAATGAATGCCTGAATCTTGAAATCTTTGGAATAATTTGACTGTCAATTATGATGAACTATATAGTCTGGACAATTAAATGCCATCTGATATTTGGGAAAAGTAATAATAATTTAAACAAACTTTTGTGCAAGATCAAGGCTGTCAAAAAGAAGAATCATATGATTTTGCCAGAAAGAATCTACAATGATACCTGAAGGCTTGTGATGTTGCCAGAATGATTCATTTGCATCAGTGTTGAGGATTTTCCTTAACGATTTGCCCCAAAGTCACTCTACATAATCCATTAAGATGGCTCTAGATTCTAGCAGAGCCCATTTCAGGCATTTGAGAGCCAAATAATCATCTCTCCTATAATCGCCATCAGGCTGGGGAATGTGTTTTGTTTTCCTGCCCATGTTTTATCAAGTAAAGTTACCAAACTCTCAATTTAAAAAAAAATGACAAGATTGTTGAAAAGAGTGCATGTTGTTCAAACTGTCCAAATGCTCATATGTTTCAAGTCAATTTAGTTTTTTTTTCCTTTCTATTTGTTTTACTATCTCTTTTTTGTATCCAGAGTCAATAAATTTTCTTTTAAAAATAAAAAGTTGATTTCAATTATATATTAATTTATAGGTCAATATTAAATATTATTATAAATAATAAAATTCATTCTTTTAATCTTTCAGTTGGGCATATTGAATTTTCTCTCTCATCTAAATACCAAGAAAATATTAAGTTTGAAACAAAGTTATAAATAAATAAATATATGACAAATGAGTTATTTCGCAATAATAATAATAATAATAATAATAATAATAATAATAATAATAATAATAATAATAATAATAATAATAATAATAATAATAATAATAATAATAATAATAATAATAAATAATGATGATGATAACAACTTACGAATATCTGGACATTTTATGTATAATGGTTCAGACCATTTTCCATTTCTGCAGACACTTCTGACTTTAGGACATAAACCAGCACAATGGAATATTAGCTTTGCTCCATCATTTATGTATTCACCATATCGTATTGTATCTATGTATCGATAATATGGGTGAGGTTGTTTGAAAGTTACAAAATTATTTGGCACATTCGTTTGGAAAAAAATTTGACATCCTAATTTATATTATATATATTTATATATTATATATATATATATATATATATATATATATATATATATATATATATATATATATATATATATATATATATATATATATATATATATTGCAGATTCAACCATGTTAAAAAACTTTAAATATTGATATACCGACATATTGACATGATCACACAAGTCATCTATTGAGTGATAAAAAAAAAAAAAAAAGACAGTTGTACAGTTGCTACAATCACTGATTTTAAAAAAAACGTTAAAGTTCCACCTATAGCAAAAATGTTAAATTAAGAACGTTTTTTAAAAAAATATTTCCAAATAGGAGGGTGTTTACATGTATCATCTTACTTATTGATACAATTTGGCCTTTTAATTATCTTAATATCTTCTCTACTTTAGCACTGGTAGAGATTATCACATCTGGATATTATCCTGGTACTAGAAAAATCAATTTTATGATCTGAATCTATAGTATGGAGTGAGAGTGCTGATGATGATTAGAGTTGTTTAACTGCATTAGCATGCTCATCTCTCCTAACACTGATGTGACAATTACTCACATCTATATAAGAAGCTATAGAATTTTCACATGAGATTTGATAAACACCTTGAGATTCAAGAGGAGTTGAATTCTTAGGCTTGCTTATTATATTGCTGATCTTTTGATGAGTAGAAAACACTGTGTTTATATTATAGCATTATAATATATGTCCAATACTGTTTGTAGTTCCTTTTACATATGGAACACAAATCCCAATAGCTGATTTATCATCTTTTTGTTTTCTATTTTGTCCATATTGGACTTGAAAACAGATTTTTTTAATAAATTTATAATTATAATTAGTTGCTAATAAAACACTATTAATATGATGTATTTCTTCTATCAGATGTGACTTAAGACTTTTGGCTATAAAAACTATCTGAGTTGGGTCATGATGAGAATGTAAATGTAAATATCTGTCTCTGTGTGTATTCCTTCTGTAAATCGAAAAAGATAAACTATTTGGTGTTCTGGTGACTAGAACATCAAGAAATGGGTGTTTTCCATCAGACTTTGTCCCCATTGTAAATTTAATATGAGGATGCATATTATTTAAATGTAAGAAAAAATAATCTAATTTATCTTGTCTATGTTGCCAAATGACAAAAGTGTCATCTATGTACCTGAGCCAAATGAAAGGTTTTAAAGACGATTTTAGAGCATGAGTTTCTATATTTTCCAGGTTATAAAATTGTTTTTTTTTCTAATACCAGTATCATATCCAGATGTGATAATCTCTACCAGTGTAAAATTAGAGAAACCATTGTGATACATAAAAGGCCAGATTGTATCAATAAACGAGATGATACATGCAAACTTCCCCTTTTTTGGAAAGATTTTTTAAAAAAAAAAAACATTATTAATTTAACCTTTTTTCTATTAGTGGAACTTAAACCTTTTTTTTTTGAAATCAGTGATTGTAGCGCCTCTAAAAACGCCTTTCTACCTTTTATCACCCAGTAGATGACATGTGATTAAGTCGAAACATCTATATATCAATATTTAAAGTTTCTTAGCATGGATGAACCCACAATATATATATATGCACACAATATATATATATGGATGAACCCACAATATATATATATGCACACAAAGCACTGAAATAAACTTCAGAATAGTTAATACACCAATATAAAAAATAGCTTTTGTGAGCTTATGATATTTAAGGCAATGTAAAAAAAAAACAAAACATTTAATTGTTAAAATTTATAAACAATTCACAAATCATTAACTCATTTATATTATTTATATAATAAATTATCTGTCATAATTATTATTAAATGCATGTTTTAGCTTTTCAGAAAATCTTTTCAACACATTAAATATAAAATACTGTCAAAACAAAATATTCCATTATAAACAAATCAACTATTAACAAATAGATGTCTCTATCCATTCACATATTATCGCAATTTATTATATATGACGACATATTCATGACTTCCTCTTCTCAATGCACAATTTAACTCGCATATTTAAATGGGTATGTACTAGTGGAATACTTTATATATTATATTATGTTTGTTGATTTTATTAATATTGTCATCCACATTAGCAATAAGTCTACCAGTATTTGGAACAATATTAATTTGAGATGAGCCAGTGATGCGATCATACTATATACTCTATTATTTATATATGCTCATTAAATTCATAATAATATAAAAATAAACCACTAAACATCACATGATCATCATTCTTTATGCTTACACAACCTGTTTTCACCGAAGCAAAAATCTCCATACAGTAGCCCCACTCAGTGCAACCAAAATAATGAATACATAAAGGAAGGTTTGTACATAAAATCTCAGTTTTCTTCATACATATTCATTATTCCTCATACTAGTTTCTAGCTTGTGGCTTTCGTAAGTGAAGAGCATTGGATGTGAGATCACTGCTACTAGAACTTAGGATCAAATGCAACCTTCTGCCGCTGTCTTTCACTTTATTATCTGACTATAAAGCTTTAGTAAAATAAAGACATCATAGTGTACAGATGCTGAACTGAGCTCAGATCGACTGTTAATGAGCTTGAATTGAAAACATTATAGTGTTTTTATTTTGCTCTCAATGCATTATAATTATCTAATAAGATAAAAAATGGATGTTGGGGGTTGCATTAAATCCTATGTTTTAGATGCAATGCTGTCAGATTCAAGGCTACTCACTGATGAAAGCCACAAGAGAAAAATAAGTCAGCAGTATTCGATGAGCTGGCTCTAGGTAAGGATTTTATGCACAAACATTCATGCATTTACTGTATGGATAGTTTTGCTAATGTGAATATAAAAATGATAAGACCTTGATATGCCAGATAACATCAATTTTATGTTATTATGATAATTTGAATATGCTGGCAGATGAAATTTAAAGTTTATTTTTACCATTGTGTTAACCAAAGTATTAACTGGTGATACCAGACCATTCTCCCTGTGGAATTCTTTTCCTAATCTTGCACTGAGCATGAAGTGACCAAGATTCAACAGGTAAAAAAATGGATATCAATTTAGGTGATTGTCTGTACTCATGTATATTGGTACTTCCTGCTAAATTGATAGAAAGAGTGGATTGACAGGACTCTTCTAGTTAAAAACACCCTATAGTTGATATCTTATTTGAATGCCCAAATATTTAAAACAATGGCAAGTACACATCTTTAAAAAAATATATTTATAAAATAGACTTTTGCGAGCCACTTCTAGAAAAGAATCTAAAAAATGAATTTTTTCACCCTCCCAGAAGGATGTACAATACCATATGTTCAGTGGAGCCTAAGAATAAGATTTAACACCCCGGTAGAGCAATATCCCTTGTGGTTAGCTCGGTCACTCCACATCTAGGGTCTTCAAATGGGTAAGTTAAAAGATTATTATAGGTATATGGTTGATAAGGAAATGACATATTTTTATCAATATAAATAATAAAATGAAAATGAAACAAGTTTAATATTATAATTAATATTTATTTAATCCCAAATACCTACCACCGTTTCATACTAATGATGATATAATAAAAAAATACTAAATAATTATCACAAACACACACACACACACATATATATATATATATATATATGAGACATTGAAATCAATAAAATATAATTTATATACGAAAATAATAAATCCCTAAAGGTATTTACAATGTTTTATAAAGAATGGAAGTGGTCTGAGCTTTTTTGACCCTGTAGAAATGTTATACTTTGTGTGATTTGATTTATATATATATATATATATATATTATATATATATATATATATATATATATATATATATATATATATATATATATATATATTGGATTAGAGATCTTCGGTTACACAAGCATATACTTTTACTGATGACTATAAAACCTTTTTGTTGATAGCAAATATAATAATAAAAACTATGCATATATTTGCACTATGAAATATTTCACAAATTTCGTATTTTCAACAAGTCAATAGGTTGCATTGGCTCAGATACTATATCATACTCACCATAAGGTACTGTATCTATTTCCGTTTTGCCAGAGATAGATTTCTATACATGTATATACGTGCAGCACAATTATACACTTACTATTATTTTAAATATAAAGTTATTAGAGTACTTGCATACAGGGGATCTATAATAAATCAATCCCTTCTTACACGCATCATGAGGTGCAGCAGTGACAAAAAAAAATAACTTAAAAAGGATATACAGTTAAATACATTTTTAGATATTCAGCATGAAATATCGTATTTACCGAATATGATAAGCATATGTACGCATATATATACATGCATATTTATATATGATGAATTTCAGGAACAACAACAAGAGTGAAACGAATAGCAACAACAAAAAAAAAGAATCTCATTGCAACCTTTGTTGAAAATACTAGAATTTGAAATAGAAAAATTGACTTAAAAGATTTAAGTAAAAGCTTTATCATTTATGCCCGTAATAACCATAAATTCAATATACATATACGAGAGACAACTCTCTCTTTTTTAAATGATTATTAATAATAAAAAAATAATGTTATATTTAATCGGAAGTATCAAAGTTAAATTATTTCAATATTAATAACATATCTTAAAATAAACTTATGTTGGAGTCTTCATTCTTCCCCTATGAGCTCTGAGTGGGCTTCAAGTCAACTGGCTGTGCGATGAGGATTTCATCCATTTAGGCATAGGCAAGGTGGCGTGGTCACATCTTGGTGGCTTGGGACAGAGAAAGGGTGGGGTACTGGCTGGTTGTCTACCCCATGGTCATTTTACTGGACTCCCTGGTAGATTGCTTCATATTTTCCTCTGTATGTATATGATAATAATTTTTATCAAATGTTCATTTGCTATCTTGGACTAGTTTATTAAATTCTTAAGAAATCAAGAGTTCTAAAAAGAACTGTATAATGGATTTCTTAGAAATTGTCAGCAGCGTTCTAGTCCATAATTTATCTCTAAGTTGCTAGATGATTGAAAATCTCTGGAGCCAAAATAGTGAATGACTTGAATGCCAAAGAAAGAATGAATCTCACAGCACTGACTAAACTATATCAATCCCACTAGCCCTCTTGGAAGTATGAATCAGCCAATCCCTTCAATTTATCTTATCATTTAGATTATAACATTCCTTACAATTTTTCCGATTAAATTCTACATTTTAAGTTTGATATAATGGTTTTCATCTTGAATAACTCAGACCACTTGCTTACAAAATCAATTCAAAAGAATTTTTAAAAAGATAACAGTTTAATTAAAGCATTATCAAACATTTTTCTTTTGATCAGATTTTTGCAAAAGCAATTACCATTCTTAGTTTACAGAAAAAAATTAGTTTTTAGAAAAGTAATTAAAAAAAAATATGTACAATTACATTGGAACAATTGCTTTTCTCTATTTGAATTTTTCAGAGAAAAGCCAAATACATAAAATAACATATCATAAAACATATACAAAAGGAAATATAAAACAAAAAAATAGATGAGTTTACTTTACAATATTTTTTATGTCAATTTCATATTATTTAAATTGGTGTGTGTAGGTATTTTAATGCTCAGACCACTCCATTATTAATATAGCACATTTATATATTTGTTGTGCTTAATATCTACAAATTCATAAATGTATCTGCGGTAATATTCTTTACAGCAGATTTTGTGCATGGTCATTTGATAATGCCTGGCACTATATATATATAAATAAACTACTGATGAAAAAGTAACTGAAGTTTCCAGTGAGTTTTATCATGTTTGCAAATATATATATATATATATATATATATATATATATATATATATATATATATATATATATATATATATATATATATATATATATATATATAATTTTTGATAGTTATATGATGTAAACAAAATAGTTTGTTTAAATAGACTGCCTATTATTTTGTAATACTTCCCAATATTTTGAGGAAAGTGGTATCCATAGTTTTAGTGGTTTTTCATACTACTTCCAGTATAAATGGAATTAAATTTTATCTCTTTTTTGGAAATTATCATTACTTGTTCTTATTTTTTAGACAGATAGTATGTAGATTGTATTTAATGCTTACAATAATAATGTTTTTGTGTATGTATAGACATAGATTATTATTATATTAAAAGAAAGTAATCAGAGCAATTCTGTCAGAAAAAGGGAAGAGTAAATTAATTACTTTTATTTGTTCATGACTTTAATAAATACAAATCCTTTTTTAATAACGTTTCCACACTCTGCCTTTCTATGTACTAATGTAAAGTAATATTCATACCGAATTTAAATATAAATTTTTAACAATACTTATTGTACAAAATGTAATTTGATGTTTTCATGTCATACTCTTCACCAGTCTGTTGATAACATTAAATTATTGCTGCTTTTAATACTATTATATTTTTGGTTCATTAAATATTCACTTTGGGTAATGAGACAGTCCTCTATACTCAACACTCATTAATGTAGAAAAAGCTATAATTAAGAAGATGCATCACCAGAGGACATGCCATACCTGTCATCAAAATGCTTTCAGAGTTCTATGCAGAGACAATCGATCGCAAACACATAATAAAATAGGTGTGGTTTATTATAGAAAATGAATTTGTAATGAACCAAAAAAAAAAGAAGTAGTATCGATATAAGCAAAAATAAATAAAATGCTTAGTAGTCTGGCTATAAATATAACTTGAAAATATCGAAAGTATATTTGGTAAAAGAAATATTGTTAAAATTTTGTATTTAAATTCTGTATGAGTATTATTTTACATTAATATCATTCCTTTACCAATAGAAGTAACAATTAGCACTATCTTGTGAATAATGTTGTAACAATATCAAAATTATTTTCCTTTGTGTTCATTGGCTACTTAATTTATTATAAAAATAAGTATGTTTCTCTCTAAATGAAATATGTATTAAACACCTTCCGGTTGACGTAAATGATACAAATGAAAATAATTTTATCTTCCCTTCCCATTTTTGAACTCAATTATTATTTTGATTTATTATAAAAATAAAATCAATCTTTTTCTAAAGGATTTATAATTCAACACACACTCCCCATTGGTAATGATATTATAACGTACTGCATTTTATAAATAAAATTTGTAAAAATATAACATTTAGAATGGTAAAGATAATAATATTCTGAAGACAAATATCAGATCACAATTGTCTTATTATCATTATAAACTTGTATGCTAACAATTTTATATTAATCATAATATTATATTTAGTTTTCTAAAATTGGCTTTAAATAATTATCTAAAAAAACATTACAATTTAAATAAGCATATTCCCCATAACTTACTTACAATAAACTAAAAAAATAATCACCATGCAAATACCATGATAGTTTGTTTTTGTCCACAGAACTTCAAATCTTTTACAAATGACTTTTTAATAATGGCCCAAAACGCAACTCATTTTTAATAGATATAGATTTGAGGCATTAATAACTATCATAATGTTTTTTAAAAGCAAGTTTAATCTATGAAAATCATAGCATGACAACATCTATGTAATCTCAACATTTAATACGGTATAAAATTTTATTTTTTTTGGAGACTGATTTAATGGTTGTTTATGAAATCATATTTTTATGGAAGGCAATTATTAAAATTATTAAATAATGTAAATGCGTACAGAGGAGGATCCAAAAATAACTTGAATTTTGTAATAAAATATGACAAATTTATTTTTAGTTGTTGCAAATAAAATCACTTTAAAAGTACAGTCTATATAATGTAATGCACCAATCAAAACCTGTTTGTCACTTTTCAAAATAGTCAAGGAAAAATTATTAAATGATGCATGTTTTTCATGCTTTCATCATTTGTCCCAGTTCCAAGTTGACCAAAAATATACATTATTTCATTCCAGCGATTTAAAAATGTAGTGGGCTGATAGATAGGTTGGGTCATGCTGAATTTAATTAAGAAGTGTTTCAGACTCAAGAATTTGAGAGATGATACTTTTTTCAACATGAAGCATGCATTTTTTTTTTACCTTCAAAATGGGATGTTTACATATTATTGCATCATGCAAATCTTTCAGAACTTGCAGATAAAATTACTTACTGGTACAAAGTAAATTTGAGAGAAAAATTATGTTTATGTCAAAATAAAAATCAGTGTATTTTGACATGTGACTTTACTTGAGACGTTTTTATAAGGAACATGGTAAATTTAACATTTCAATTACACCATTTTTAAACTTATGTTTTTTTTTTTACAAAATGAGTTAGCTTATAATGTGATTCAAGCATTACATATTTTCCTGGCTGTTGTGTGTATATGAAACAGAATTTCACATTGTGCAAACACTTCAATGATTATGAAAATAATAATAAAAACCATATCCACCTGGGTATCTTTTTGTGCAGATTTTTTTAATGTGATTTTAAAGTTATGCAATTTACGTTTCTTCTTACTATCTTTTTATGAGTTTTTTTTTTTGATGCAATAAAAAAAGATAATATTTACTTATAATTGGGATTTCCCCATTTTATATAGGACATTTAATTTCACATACTTTAAATGCTTGTTGGAAAAAGGCTTGACAATAAATTTAGATACCCTAAAAGATTTAAAAAAAAGTTAATAAAACAAAAGTGGAATCTGTTAGTTTCACAGCAAAAAATGATTATAGAAAATCTTCAACTTTCTAATCAATTGAAAAAAAATTTTCTTGTTAATGACATGAATTATAAATGAGCACTTAAATTCCAATGAGAGCTAAATAGTTATATTTCTGTGTATATTTATGCTTTCTTTTATACACATATATACATGGAGAAACTTTTAGACGGAATAAAAGTTACAGGTAAAAATATTTAAGAACTTTTAATTTCTACTCAAAAAAATGTATCTTTGAAAGTTTTTAAATATTTTTAATTGTAATTTTTTTCTGTCTAAAAGTTTCTCTCTTTTTCTCACCAAAATAAAAATTCATTTTTTTAAAGACACATGTCTCATCATTCTATAGACAATTTTTCTCAGGTAGATAGCATATCTTAGATCCCCATTTAATTTGGTCGCCATTGTAACTAATTTAAAATATAATGCTACAAAATGAAACCCAATTCTATTTTGACTCCTTCTTATCTCAGGTATATAGTAATATATATCAGGCCCCAGTTGGGTGTCCACTTTCCCATAATTTAAGAAGTAGCTAAAATTTTTAATTATTTAGTTACTGTATTTACAAATATTCAGTAATAAAATTACGTATATTGCTTTAATATATATATATATATATATATATATATATATATATATATATATATATATATATATATATATATATATATATATATATATATATATATATATATATATATATATAGTAGCCTTGGGTTTTGACCAAATGTCCATTAATTTTTAAGCTAAGTTAGTAAATTTTTCTCATAAGATATCTTTATGGTAACATATAAGCTTTCTATACGGTGTTAAGATCAAATCAAAATAAAGTTCTAATAGATTTATGTAATTTACATAGCACAGAAAATAAAATGTATTCATAAAGTTTTATAAATGGGAATTATTTTATTTAAGAGTCAATTTAATTAAGTAATAGTAAATCAGAAATCGTAGTTGAGAAATTTATTTGTTAACAATATTTATAAATTATTATTAATAGTTTAAATATTGAAAAAGAAAGAAGAGGGGTTAGTGAAGAGTAAACACTCATATTTCACAACAGTAAATTATAATGCTATAATTTAATAAAAGTAAACTGTCAATGAAAAGATCAACAATCAATCAGAGTATTAAACAATCGGTTCAGATACAATTTTATATGTGAGTAGAAGTGCATATGTGTAAAATTTATTATAAATGTTAATTATAGAATTAACTACTAATCAGTGAAAATAATGTGGGATCTTTGTGGAAAGGTCTTTTAAAGAAGTATTATTTTGTCTCACTAACTCATTCATAACAGACAATTCCCATTCAAAATTGTAGATTTAAATTCAGATTGCTATGCGGTAGTATTTTTTTTTTTTTATTAAAAACGTCCATTTTTATTATTTCAGAGGGGTTTCCACTAGCAAGGATTTTTTTTCAACAAACCATGTGCTAAATGAAAAAAGTGTGAATAAATAACTTTAAAAACAATACTAATTAACCAGTTAAAATTTAGATATAATTAGTTTGGCAAGTCAATCACTCGGAATTGAAGGGGAGAATCCAGACAGTATAAAAACCCAACTCGTTCTTAAGGAGGGGCTCTATTCATTATCAGCATAGCTAGAGAAACCTCCTCAGGTTAAATTAGCAATTTTAATTCTAAAATTTTAAGTATTATATTACGTTTTCTGGTTTTTTCCCTGAATAAAAAAACATCTTCAAAAAATGAATAATATTTTAAAAAATGATCAGTGAGTATTTTTTTATATTGGGCACATACTTGTTTCTCTGGAGTGGATCAACTTCATGATTTATTTCCATACAAATGTCAGCAATTCTTAGCAATCGGCAAACAATGAAGCTTAAACAGGAGAGAGAAATTTGCTCGGGAAAAATCGAGGAAACACTGTATTTTATAAATCTTTATTTCAATGTTGACTTTATTGAAACTGACAGATCTAATTATCTGTATTATCCAAAATTCTGAGAGAAGATAATTTTTGATTTTATTAAAAATTAGTGTGGAAATGAATACTGCTAATGTATATGTTACACCCCATTTGAAATACTTACGGTATCGTTATAAATTAAAGTAATCATTTGTCAATGGAAAATAAATGACTCATAAAGGAGAAGAAAGATAATTATTAATTAAAGAAAGACATTACCAACCTATGATAAATTAAAGAAATATTATGAGGGTACATGAAGAAATATATGGACAATATACTTCTTGCTGTGAAGCGACATTAGACCAACGTATACATCTAAACAAAAAATTTGGTTCTCTTCAACTATGAAATGTAATCTAATGCAAAGAACCCTAAATGAATGAAGAAGTTAAAACGAAATGAAACAAAATACAACATTCCATTATACGGATTGCTAAAACCTAAAATGATTTCCTAAAATAAAGACCTTGGATTAATGTTTTACGCATTTAAAAGAAAAAAAAAAAAGGATTTTGTGCTAAAACTTCGAACATAAATAATAAACTTCGAGGATTAATTCATTAAAATGTATCAGAAGTTCCTAATGGATTATATAATTAAATACGTGTGCACACAGAGCAAAACCAAACTAAATAAAAAAAAAACAAAACAAAAAAACAATTAAATGAGATTTACAGGAAAATGTAAGGAAAATCCGCAGTACGATGTTGAAGGACTGTATAAGTATAATTTTATTACTTGTTGTTATTCTTTTTCTAATATTAAATTTAAATAGAAAAAAAAGTTAACCATATATCTGAATTTGAATTTTACTTATATTAATGTTTCTATTAGTTAAATTAGTGTGTGTATATATATGAAAAAACGGATATATATATACTTATATATATATATATATATATATATATATATATAAGTATAAAGGATTTGAACTCAGATTTTCAAGCACCCTTTAACTACCCACACTATCTCATACAACTGAAACATATGACCACACAAATGTAGAAAAGATTAATAATCACCAATATACGTATTTCGTGCTAAACCAGCACTCATCAGTTGGTCCAGACTATCGTCTCTCACACATATATATATAATCAATGCTCAGTTTATATTAAGATAGCAAATCTTCATACTTTAAAGGACAGGCTTCAATCCACTACAACCTCCAACTTTTCAGCCATCCATATCATTGAAAATCTGATGATGAAAACTCAAATCCCACGCTGATGCTAACTGAGCATTGATTATATATATATATATATATATGAAAGATGATAGTCTGGACCAACTGATGAGTGCTGGTTTAGCACAAAATATGTATATCGGTGATTATTAATCTTTTCTACATGTGTGTGGTCATATTTTTCAGTTGTATGAGATAGTGTGGGTAGTTAAAGGGTGCTTGAAAATCTGAGTTCAAATCCTCTATAATTACAATTAAGCTCCCATGTTTGTGAAGGGTGCCTGGTTTCATATATATATATATATGACAATAGATGGCATTATACCAAAAACACCTTCAAGCGTTTGTTTACATAAACGTCAGAGTGAGTATTTCACTATCTCTAACTTAATTTCCACCTTCATATCATGATTTCAAGCTATTTACTATCGTCAGTGAAGGACAGGATTAAGAAACTAGATCTAGAACACAAACTCTGAGCGTTTAAGAAACAGTTTCTTTTCAGCTTGCAAGCGTGAATCATTTAGACACGTAATGTCTTCAAACTCAGCATCGCATGCCAGATAGTTACATGGGTCTGATATCAGTTCACGCTTGCAAGCTGAATAGAAACTACTATTTCTGGGATCCATGCCTATAAATGTAAACATTATTGTGAATGAGATGAGATTTGTGCCAATTTCGACTGAAGTAACAAACAATTGCCAAAATAATATACAAAAGTTCTTAACGAATTCCATTACCTTTCATAAAGAGATGGATAATCACCCCCAAAAGGAAGCCACCACAAAAGTAAATATAAAATGCCACATTCCATGTCTTGACAGATTACAATTCCTATAAAACTTTATAAACTAAAATCAATTGGTTTCTTTACTCTTATATTAGAAATAAACTAATCCTTAGCAAAAAAGGTCATAATTAATTTGTTTTTCTTTTTTTTTTTCACTATTAATGTTTTACTTTTTTCTGGGCATGTAACTAATCATTATTATCATTTGTTAATTTGGTTTGGTTCACTTCTCTTCTAAATTTTTACTTATGTAATATGATCAAACTTATTATCTAATCATATGAACATATTTTAGTAAAACCAAATTCCTTCAGATTAGATAATTTACACAAATTAGAAATATTTAATTAGATCACAAATTACCTTCTTTCAATTATTGATTTTGCAATCAAATCCTTTTATTAAGTAACTTTACAGTTACATAGTTAAATTTATAATTATTTTTTTTGTTTTTATAATCTATCACAATTAATTTTTGTTCCCAGGTAGCTGAGCACAAATAAATGTTGTTTTAGACATTAAACCTAAAATTTTGTACATTTTAATGGGTATTACCTAGACTTTTGATTTCATTTAATGAAAAATATATTTCTATTTTTACCTCATAAATTAGCTTTTTTTTTTTTATTTTAAAAATAATATATATGCCATCATTTTTTTTTTCTTTCTAAATTTTATTTTTAAAACTTTTTATGTAACACACACAAACACACACACACATATATATATATATATATATATATATATATATATATATATATATATATATATATATATATATATATATATATATATATATATATATATATTGTACCCTCCTCCCCCGTCGCCTCTCTCCAAAATAATCTATAATAATGTTTAAAATATATTTCCGGGTTCTCTCTAGCTCAGTCTTAACAAAATGAATGAAATTAATTTATTAAAAATGATTACTACTAGCTCTAAACTTTAAAATATAAATACAGTTATATTATTAAAAATTTATTATTTTCATGAGACATGGAGCGACGACACGGGGAGCGAGACAGACTACATTGAGATATATCCACATGATACTATCCCAATGGCATAAGAACACTATACTAAATAATCAACTTATGGTATTCTTATGACTTTCCAAGCTCTTTTCATTACGATTAAGATAATAATCATATCTTATTATTCTTTGTAATAATAATCTAGCTCAATTAAATAATTTAAGTAAATAAATGAAATAAAATCAAATCAAATAAATCTCAGGTTCATAAATTGCATTTAAACTGATTTAAATTACGGTAGTAAACTATGAGAAGGGAATTTTATGTCATAAATTCACTACGTAACAACTAACAATAATAAATAAGAATAATGATAATAATAGTATAATGTAATCCTATTTCTTCTTAAATGAAATAAATAAATAAATATTACGTTCGTGGTAGTATTTAATAATCTGACAATCAAAATACGTGTTGTAATATTAGCATATAATTTATTTTAATATTGTGGCAACCAACTTATGACCAATAAACGATATAATTATAATCCTTTAATTTTATCATACAAATAAATTTTCAAAAATTATTATAACACTTTTATGTTTATCTACTTTGTGCAAAATTATATGTCTGTTGCAATTATAAATGTGTATTGCGATATCATGCATTCTATGTGGAGAAATATAACTAAGACACGAAGCTTACAAATAAATTTACAACATAGTTTATTAATAATTATACAAATAACAATATTTACATTATGTACATCGGATATCCCTACTTTCCTGTTACAAAATTACTTTACTAGTTTATCTCTTAACATTAAATTTCTACTTATTTTATTTTTAACTCTTATACAGTATTATTATTATTAGATATCTGATTTTAGTTTAGCTTGTTACAAAAAATGTATCTATCAATAATTATCATTAATACTTTATATCTCTATTAATTTTAAAATTATATTTTTACAAAAATTTTTACCTTCGTAGTAAAAATTATACAAAATCATAAAATTCTATTTTATATTATTATTCGTATGGAATCCTAAAGATTCAAACCCTTCCTGAAATTTTGATGTTTCCGTTTTATTATTGACTATACAATAATTATTAATCAAATACTTATCCAAGCCTTTGCTTCGTATGGTAATTACAATCATTAACATACCATGCACAAATACATATATCTGTTACACATTATTGAATCATTTTTCAACCAACATGCAATCTCTATTTTTAAATATCATATAAAATATTAAAATTTTATTATTACTTTAAAAACTTTGTTTAGATTTTTCCTTTAAAATCTTATATTCATTTCAGAATTACTTTTTAAAACTATATCATATGATTCTTCATCTCTTTATGACATTTATACTTTCACTTTTAAAATAACAATTCTAACTCATTCTAGTAAATAAACTATTCTTACATAACGACAACCTAGCCTCATTTCTATTTTATGTATCATTTCTATAAAAATATCTTTCTGACGATGTATATTCATGAAACAAGGATAGCGAAAATAGATGCGCAGGATCAAAACAACTAGAATATTATCCGTCATAAAACTTGACAATGATGGCACAGTGAATTTAAAGAACACCATAGAGGAGTGACCTTTATCTGTCTATCCACCTCTACTATAGGAGTGATGCTAAAGCTATTCCTTCAGCTTTATAAAACATCAAAAAGTTTAAAAATACGCAAAAAACACTGTCCAAAATATATGTGTTCAGTGATAGGACTTAGTTAGCTATACTGAAATCACACAAAATACTATGATCCAAATATTTGATTTTTCTTATTTCTTGGCAAAAAACATCATCTTGGTTTCCTCTACACCAGTACTACCAAGTCACTATCCGATTTTATTTCTCTAGATTTATCTATGCAGTACATCGACAAATTTCTGTCTACATTTCTAACAATAATAAAATTCATTTTTAGTTCAAACTATACAGCTATTCTTAAGAAAATCTTTTACTACTTATCTCGTATATTTATAATATACCAACTATTTTAAAATTATCTGAAGATTTTGCAACATAAAAGTTCAAAAGAATCACATAATTATTATGATACTTATATTATTAATTATATTTTTTAAAACAACTTATTGCATGCACATTTAAAATTACTACTATCTCAAATATATGTTTTAATGTTGGATAAAATGTGTACTTATAATTTAAAAAACTTTCATACATCATTCTTCATTAATAGATGACCTAAAAAAAAATACATTATGCATTATCAATAATATCACAATTACCAAAACGATCTCTATCTTCTTGATCGTATTCTGAAGGCTTCACCATTCCATTACTTCTTGTAGATATTTAAAACTTCCATACATACATTTTATTTTTATAATAATATTTCTATCATTCTATTAAGCTATTATATTTAAAATCTCATTATTCTTAAATTCATGTTTATATGTTTCCCTAAGCTAATATAGAATTTTTTATATTTTAAATACAATCAAATAAAAATATTAAATTATATTTACGATACTGCTTTGTCGAACTTGCTTGAAAATTGTTCATAGTAAAGCTAAAAAAAAATATATACTTTATTTTTTCTTCAGTCACTTAATGTTCTATAAAAAAAATAACTCTGTTTAATAATCTTCATCGACGATGATCCTTAGTTTTCTCAATATTTTATACACTTATTAATTCTTGATATCTCCTTTAACATAGTCTGCTAGCTTTTTTCCCGCGCGTCTGGTTTCCCCCGATGCATCTTGTACGGACTTTTAAAATCTTCAATAAAATTTTGGTTTCCATGGATCCATTTTTATTTAGTCATTTAATCTTATATATTTTTTTTTTTCATCAAGTATTTTCTCCATTTAGTATGTTATAATATTTTTTCTCTGACGATATAAAGTTTTCCGTTCCTTTCCATAATACATATAGCACTTTCATATTAGTCTTTAACTTTTTTCTTTATTCTAACATTCTGGAACTATAGTTTTAATAATGTTTCCCTTTTAAAATAAACACTTTTCTTCATTATTATTTTTCTTGGTACTAGAACGCATATTAAAATTTTGTTCATAGAGAAGTATAACTTAGTTTTAAGATAGCTCTGTAAATTTATCGTCATAAATTGTTCTTGACGACCAGCAGCTTCTTTTTCAGATTTTCACATATCGTCCCAATTGTATTCCTTTCAGTTATAAGATTAAGTTTCAGGTTGAGCACAAATAAAGTCGTATTAAGAGACTTTCCCATTATTTTTCTTTCAGCAATCACTTTAAATATTTTTTCTTGTACTTCCATGTTACTGTAGGCTTTCTGGTTAAATTTGAATAAAATTTCCTGGTAAGATAAACTTAAAATTAGCAATACATATCTCTGTAGTCAAAAATATATTATATGTTACAGAATAACTTTTAGAATAAATCCGAAATTATAAATTTATATTACTGTTCAGCTACGATGTTATCAGCCATAAAAATTTGTTACTTTCTCTTTCACTTACACATTACTTCTCCCGCTCTGTATAATTCTTAGATTTTTTGTCTGTTAATTTTACATCCTTTGATTGGTTAATATTTATTTTAGCGCGAACAATTTATTCATTTTATTTTGATAACAGAATGTATGTTTTAAAATTAAGAATTGATGACGTAATGTCTGGAATATTTATACCAATATTTTTAAATTCAATTATAGTTTTTATAAAAAAAATTATCTAAGCTTTAAAATAATTATTAAAACAATATTTAATATTTTTAACTTTCACTTTAAAGATCGATGGCAATTATATCTAGTTTTAAATTCACACAGTTTATTATTATTTTAACAAGAGTGTGTGTGAAGGCATATAATATACGGTCACGTGTCTACTAACTTTATAAAAATGATTTTTTATTTACGTCTTGGTTTAAATTACCAAAACTGATATATTTTATAAAAAATTTAGAAAATAATTTTAAAATGTAGAACTAAATATAATTCTCACCATCCCACAGTTTATTTTAAAACACAATCTATTAATTTTGATTATTAAATATAATTATACACTACATAGTATTTATTTAATTTATTAGTTTTAAAATATTATATTCAAATTATTAATCTACTTTTAACTATCTATAGCTGTATTATTTTATATGGCCAGCTTTCACAACCATAAGCAATGATATGATTAAGCTTCATTTAACTGTTTTCTTTTAAAATAATTTATTACACTGTTACCTACCAGGTATTTTCAGCTTTAAATCATATTATAAAATCTACTTATCCCATTATTATTTATATCTCTTACAAATATAACTTAAAATTTAAAATTTTTTAGTAATTGACCTTTCTACCCTACCTATGACCTACAGACAAGGGCACAATATATATATATATATATATATATATATATAATTACTTTTCGGTCTAAACCGTCACTCATTTTCCATTACATAACAATATTTTGACAAACTAGCATTCACCATTTGAGTGTGAGATGAGAAATGAGATTCAACTTGAAGTAGTTCCGCATTTAAAATATGAGACTTATCAAAATGTTTATTTCTTTCATATTTTAAATGCTGAACTACTTCAAATTTAATCTCATTTCTCATCTCGCACTCAGTCATGTTGTTGTTTGAGATCTAATGATTTTTTTTTTCAAAAGTTAACCTTGACAATGGCAGGTGTTAGTAATTATTAAAATTTTAATTTCCAGCAGAATCAGTTTTTTTCTTTATTTGAAAAGGGCACCAAAATTTTATACAAGAATGTACTGATCTGTCATATCACATAATCAATTTGTAACTAATAAAAAATAAGATCATGATTACATTTCACATCATTTTAATGTTTTTGTCTAAATTTTCCCTTGGGCTTAAATATTAAACAAGCATATTGGTAAAGATAATTCTACATAATAAGTTCTAATAAACTAATCTTAATAACACACAATGAAAGGTTGATATAAAAGATAAATATTTTATTATAACAAATTAAAATATTTAAAAGATAAATTATTAAATAAAGCTGGAAGAACATTCATGCTAATACAGTTAATAGATTTATCATTTGTTTGAAAATAAGCATATACATATATATATATATATATATATATATATGCTTCAAAATATTATATATATATATATAAATATATATATATATATATATATATATATATATATATAATATTTTGGGATACAAACCATGTCTTATTTTGCATTACTATCCAATATTTCGATGGACTAGCAACCACCATTATCAGGGTTAACTTTTGAAAAAAACAATTGGTAGATCTCAAACAAGAACATGACTCTGTGCAAGATGAAAAGTAAGATTCAGCTTGAAGTAGTTCAGCATTCACAATATGAGACTTATCAAAATATTTATTTCATTCCATTTTTTCACATATTAATTTGAAGTTAATATTAGTTAAAATGAGAGGTTGCCACATAGTTGGAATATGTTGTGCTTTGTCAGCTCTATTTGTACCAGTAGGCCTTATTATATTTTAATTGACTCTCTCATAGTTCTTAAATAATATCTTTCCAAATTAGCAAGCATTTTTGTATTGTCAAAATCAGGTTTGTGACCAATTTCTAAAAAAAATGGGAAGTAAAAACTGATGTGCTAATTTTTTTATGAAAACATTTTTATGTTCCTTAACTTGACATTTATTCATCTATTAGACTGACCCACATAGATTATTGAACTCTGCAAACAATGAATTTCATAAATTTCTTGGTGTTTTAAAGCTGTCCTTGAAACTCTATGGGCTGACCTGTTCATTAAAAAGACACGATTTGAAACACATTGTTCACATTCACACACGATAACTTCATTCAGCAGGTGAGTAGTATTCCTGAGAAGATGATGTTAACTACACAAGACTCTCATGGAAACCTCCATCCAAAAGAATAAGACAACAAGACCCATATTACAATTGTATTCTTTGTATACTCTAGATCCAGCTATAAAGTTTTGGGGCATATTATTATCAGGATGTGTACGATAATAATATTTTACATTTTTTCCTTTTTAGTTCCAATGTCATCTTTTTTATGAATTATTTTCATTAGTGTTAAAACCTTTAATGATGGTATTCTTTTGCATTTGTACTTCTTTTCTTGTCTTATGAGTTAAAAGTTTTTAGCCTCAAGAATTGTCACTTATCAGTAATTGATATTTTCTTGGAAACCAGGGTTAAAGTTTCTATCTATTTAATGGAAATTATCTCTTCATATATATATATATATATATATATATATATATATATATATATATATATATATATATATATATATATATATATATATATATATATATATATATAGAATCTGATGTACTTCTTCTTAGGATATCAAAAAATATTGATATTTTACTGCTCTTAAAACTAAGGTTATTTATGATTTATTATTGTTAAAGGGTGTAATGTAATTTGTGTTTAATGATGTGTTTAATAAAATTAAAGATGAAAGGGTTATTGGTTAGATTATTTCTCATTTAATGAGGTATACTTATATTGTAGTGTTATTAATATTTTTTCTGTTTTTTTTTTTTTTTAATTGTTTGCTAAGTTTATTGATAATTGTTTGTTTGTTACACAGAAAACAATATCAAATATTCTTTTTTTGATAGTTTGAATGCTTTTGATTCTAAATTTATATTAACAGTTGAGGTGGAGAAATTTTGAACTTGTTAAGTTAAAATTTCTAGATTTAAGTGTTAATAAAATTGACATTGTTTTATTTTGCAGTCATTTTATTAAAACAAAAAAATATGATAAGGCAAAAAAGTTACTAACTTTTAATTTATATATAAAAATATTTATTGATTTTTTTGTATAGGGAAAGGATTTTTAAATTTTTAAAAATAAAAATTATTATTAGATATATATATATATATATATATATATATATATATATATATATATATATATATATATATATATATATATATATATATATATATAAACCCCCAATCAATCCCCTTCCACTGAAGGTCTCTCTTTTTATTCCTTCTTCTTTTTTTCCTTTCCTTTCCAAAACACCCCCTCTTTTTTTTTTTTTCTTTTCCATCCCTTTAGTGTTTTTTTTTTTTTTTTTCTTTTTTATTTTTAATATAAAAATATTTTTTTTTAATATCTTTCTTTTTAATATGTTTCCCCCTCTTATTTTTTTTTTTTTATTAACACCTGTTTGTTGTCTTACCCATACATTGTGTTTTCGATCTCTTCTTGTTACTCCCAACATACATCTCTCCATACTCCTTTGAGTGGTCTGAAGTCTCTGTATTGCTCTTCTATTAAGTGTCCAAGTCTCAGATCCATAAGTAAGAACTGGTAAAACACATTTGTTAAAAACCATCCTTTTCAAACACATAGGCATATTTCCTTTTAGTATCAAGTTATTTCTACCAAAAGCACTCCAAACAAGTTTAATTCTATGATTAATTTCCTCCATTATGTTTCCATCTGTATTAATAATCTGACCAAGGTATTTGTAACTGCTAACTTCTTCTAATTCTTCATAATCAATCTTTATTTTTATATTTTGAGCAAATCGATTAAACATTACTTTAGTCTTTTTAACATTTATCTTTAGTCCTACTTTTCTACTTTCATCTGCTAACTCCTGCAACATTTCCTGCAGCTCTGAAGCATTATTTGCAAAAACAACTACATCATCTGCAAAATCTAAATGACTTAAATACTCTCCATTTACTTTCACTCCTTTAGTTTCCCATTTTAATCCACAAAATATTTCTTGCAGCACTGCTGTAAAGAGTTTTGGAGATATGGAGTCACCTTGTCTTACACCTTTCTCAATGTTGATTTTTCCAGTATCATTGTGTAATCTAATTGTTGCTGTTGCATTTTTATAAATATTCTTTAAAATATGACAATATCCTGGATCTATACCTTGATGATCCAATGCTTTAATCACTGAAGAAATGTGTATAGAATCGAATGCCTTTTCATAATCTACAAATCCAAAACATAATGACAACTCATATTCGTTTGTCCTTTCTATGACTTCTCTCAATACCTGGATATGATCTATTGTACTAAAACCACTTTTAAATCCAGCTTGTTTTCTTGGTTGGTGGAAATCCAAAGTTCTCTGTAGACGAGTTGTAATTATCTTGGTAAAATTTTTATATAAAACTGATAAAAGGCTGATAGGTCTGTAATTTCTAATATCTTCTTTATCACCTTTTTTAAATATTAATATTATTACTGCATTCTTCCAATCTTCCGGTACATCTTTATCATTTAGACATTTGGTATATAACTTTGCTAAAATTGTTTCTATTTCTTCACCTGCTTCTTTTAATATATCAATAATAATTCCATCATTTCCTGGAGCCTTTCCTTTCTTCATACACTTAATTGCATGTCTCACTTCTTCATTTAAAATTCTGGGCAATTCGGAAGATGTAATAGATATAGCAGGTACTTGTTCTTTATTACTATATAATTCTTGATAAAAATCTTCTACCAATTTCATGATGTCATCTCTCTTTTTAGTAATAATTCCATCTTTTTTTTCTTATTGCAGATATAAATTTCCTACCAATACCAAAATGTTGTTTAACATTTTTGAGACTTTTATTTTCTTCTACAGCTTTCCTTAATATTTCACAGTTATACTTTATTATATCATTTTCAACTCTTTTCCGTACCATTTTACAAAATTCAAGATATTCAATTCTTTTTGATACATCATTTTTGTATATCTTCATAGTCCTTCTTTTCTTCATAAATTCTCTAGTCTCAGTAGAAATTTTATTAGTCAATTGCTGCTTTTTTCTACCAGCTATGTTTGTTGCAGTTTTTAAAAGTGTATCAGTTATTTTCATATTAATTTCATTCAAATCTGTATCATGTTCAAAATCTCCTAACACTTGAAACCTATTTGTAAGTTCTAATTTAAATTCATTAGAATGTTTCTGAAGATTGGGAATATCAACTGTAAATACTGTTTTTCTTAATAATTTTTGTCTTTCTAGTTTTACATTAACACGTAACTTACACCTTACTAATCGATGATCACTTCCTGTGTTAAATTTATTAAGAACATTACAATCTTGAAATATGTATTTTCTGTTAGTCAAAATATAATCCAATTCTGCTGTACCTTCATTTGGATGCTTCCATGTCCATTTCCTTTTAACATTTTTCTCAAAAAATGAATTCATAATATAAAGTTGTTTTTTTTTTCTGCAAACTCCACAAGTCTATGTCCTCTCTCATTTCTATTACCATAACAAAGATTACCTACAGAAATTTCATCTTTCATTTGTCTACCAATTCTAGCATTAAAGTCTCCCATAACAATTTTAAAATGTTGTTTACTCTGATCAAAAGCCTTTTGTACATCCATATAAAAATCTTCTACTACTTCATCACTATGAGAACTTGTTGGGGCATAAACCTGAATTATCTGCATTTGGTATCTGCTATTAAGTTGTATAACTAATCTTGCCACTCTGTCCGATACATCATCAACCTCCACAATATTGTTCTTCCACTTTTTATTTATAATGAAACCTACTCCACTTGGATTTCTAATATGTGAGCCTTTATAATAGAGTATATTTCCACTTTTTAAATCAATTGTTTCTTCCCCTTTTCTTCTAACTTCACAAAGTCCAATAATGTCCCATTTAATATAAGACAGTTCTTCTTCTAATTCTTGCAGTCTTCCTTCACTTGAAAGTGATCTGCAGTTGTAAGTACCTAAATGAAAAGTCATCATAAAATGACAGCCTAGGTCCGCAATCAGGGGATTCTTAGCACCCTCCGCCTTCGGCCACCAACCGCTGCCTTGGTTGGTGACTTTACAGCCTCCTGGGAATAAGGGCCATGCTTTATTTTGTCTGTCATAATTGTATATATGTATTGGAAAAATATTTATCATTTACACAAATATTCATTCTGCCTTATCAGGCACTGAGAAGAAAGACCATGGGGTTTCTTGATCGTAAACTCAGAGGTAAAAAGCCAATAAACTCACCACGTTGGCTAATGTGTGTTGGTGAGCAGCCCATCCATGTTCATATACTATATGAATAATCACATAGTAATAACAGCTGCAACGACAAGAACGTATGGAGTGGACAATAGGAATTTGCCCTGCTCGGTCCCTTTAAGGCCTCCAAGAGGAATCAAAGGGTCTCCATTCAGTTAATAGCAAACTCCTTTGTGCAGCCATATTTTATATATATATATATAAATATATATATATATATATATATATATATATATATATATGTGCTATTCCGATCTAATATATATATATATATATATATATATATTAAGCAATTAAATCATCCCATGTGATTAAGAAATCCAGTACTCCCCTCTGTGAACTAATATATAAATACATTAGGGTTTGTATTTCAAAATACAAACTCTAATTTATTTATATATTAGTTCAAAGTGGGCAGTACTGGATTTCTTAATCATGTGGGATGATTTAATTGCTTAATATTTGTATATTTATTTCAGTATAGCATTATGCACTGGGATTATATATATATATATATATATATATATATTAGTAGTAAAATGCAATTGTTAGTGAGAATAAAAAGTTTATTTATTTTCTATATAAATCTTTAATATATAAATTGATTTATAAGGCTATTTTTTTTTTGTTATTCCATGGTATGAGTGTTATCAAGTTTAAATTCATTAATAAATTGTTCAAAACAGATAATTGATAGCAAAATTATTTATGTGTAATATATAAGACTCCTTGCAGTTGTAATAATATTTATATAGGTCAATGTAAATTAAATTTTAATGAAATTGTTAAAGTTTATAAGAACAAAAAGTCAATGTTACAACTCAGCTTTTATAATCATGAACTGAATATGAATTATAAAATATTATTTGACAATTCAAACATTATTTGTTATGAAAAAAAACATTGAAAACCAGTGTAAGATAAACACTGATGATATTTTTTTGAATCTGATACCATCAATCTTATAAAGTCTTTTTTTATGTTAAGAAAGTTAATATTTGAAGTTGTATAAATATACACATTGAAACATGGATTACATCAGAAAGTTGAAATGATATTGGACTACATTTATGGTTTGTTTATAAAAATAAATAATGTATTTTGTAAAATTATATTAAAAATGATAAATAATACTTTTGTTGTTATTCGTTTTGAATATATATATATATATATATATATATATATAATAACAAAATATATATATCAAAACGAATATACGGTACAATATATATATATATATATATATTGTACCGGTCAAGCTAGCACATTCGCGCAACAGAATCCAGAGTCCAAGCAAAGATACCAAGCCGACCAGTAGGAGATGGTTAGATCTTGAGACTGACCGCACTTCAACTCCTTCACCTGTGCTCCAAGACTCACGACCCTACGGATGACCACCTTGAAGATACACATAGATATTATTTCAACCACGAGCCGACATAGGCCAGGAAGAAGCAATGAGACTCATAACAAAAAAAATGGAATTTATCAACCCTATATCTTTAAAACTAATTAATGCATAGGAAATCACATATATAATAAAAAGAATTTTGAATTGGATTGAAATAAAATAAGATCAAGAGCAGAGTAATTTATTAAATTGTATGTTTATTTTTGTAGATTAAATTTGACGATTTTTATATATATTACTCTTGCATTTTACAATTAAAATGCGCGTAGCATCTAACATTTTGGAGAGCGTTTTAACCTTCTCTCCTTACAATTAAAATTATTCTACATTTTTGTGCTATTTGATGAAATTAAATATTGTTTTCATCATATGCTTTATTATCTTATTGATCAGTCACTGCATGGTAGCTATGGGGCAGATTATGCTAATCCCTCTTATTTCAGGGTTTTCAGCTAAGTAATCAGACTAAGCCTTGTTTTCACATATATGTGAAACATTTAAAGTCAAATTTATCTATAATATTATTATTTCAAACTATTGTGCATGAGACCGAAACTAGCTCTTGAATATGTCAGGCAATGGCTGAAATTTAATTTAAGGGAGGAAGAGTTGGCAACAAAAGAACCAATGTGCTATAGCGCTGGTAAACAGTTATAATAAAGGTTGCCCTGCGGATGGATTAATATTTAGGGTATTGTGATCAACACTGGAGCCCTATGACCGATCGCCATGCTGCTAAAGAGGGTTGGGGTAGCTAACACTATTGCCTGGAATTTGACATCAGGTCTTATTCGTGTGCGACCCAAGGAGTGTAAGAGGGATGGCCGTTCCGAGTCCCATCTTAAAGAAAATGCAACATAACGAGAAAGTTTAAATGTATAATAAAATTATCACATCCGCCAAGCAAAAGAGTTGAAATAATTTAGTATTTAGACACGAGAACGATAGCTAATCAGTGTAATCATTAGCGCCAACTCTAATATAGCATTTTAATAATCATATGCTATATGTGGGCATACTTTTAAATATTCTTTGCTTTCTAGTTTCAATCTCAAATAACACATTTGATTACGCGATTAATAAAAAAAAAGGGGGAAAAAGTATATTTGGAGGGCTTTTACAAAAGGAAATAAATAACAAATATACTTATTCAAGGCTTGGATATTGATTAGTGAAAATTAAATTGAAATTTACTAAGGGTTAAAATAAGATTCCCATTTTAAAATTGCCAACAAATAATTAAATAATCAAGGTCAAAATAATAATCAGCGCATAGCCAATTCTTGGCAGTTATTTAAGAGGGTTTCGAAACAGCGTGCATTAAGCTACGATAAATAATTATCAAATGAAGAGGGGTCATTCTCTCTTCTCTTTATTATTAATATTGAATGCTCACTGTTTCGAGGCATTAGCATATAATTTATATTTTAAAATAAAAAAAAGAAATAAAGAAACCATAGTCACAACTGCAGTGAGAAAATTGAAAATAAAATTATTAAAATCATTTAGTTAGGAAACATTGGAAAGTAGGTCAGAATTATATAATTAAATTTAAGAATAAAATTTTACATTTAGCCATTTACTTGAATTCAAGATTTTAGAATTAAAATACATTTTATAAGTCTAGACTTAAAGAAAAATTAATATATTGAACTGCAGTTAGAAATGGCGAGGTTACCAGTCATCTTGTAGTACTTGAGATGGAGTTACGGGAGTCTTTGTGGCAGCTTGCGGCATCATCTTCGTCCCACGGTTAGAGCGGAGATGTTATGGTGGCATACTGGTGATGGTGGTTTTTGGATGGAAGAAAAGGCCCATTGCCTTCACTCTGGAGCTTAGCCAAGGCTGCCTGTTTTAGCCCGACATTTTCTCTCGCACAGATATAAAAATTATTGTCTTAACTGGATGTCAAAATGTTCAGGGTTGCTTTTGGTTCAGGATACACGCTGGATTCAAAAGCTTAACGATGATCAAAGAAAGCAAAACTTCACAGATGTAGCATTCAAGCTGTAAAGATTTCAAAAATTCAAAGCTGTCAACGTTTCAAAGAAGTAAAGATCTAAGATGGCTCCTCCACTTTACATGGCCTTTTTAAAAATGATCGCCTTATCAGCCCACACACCTTGGAATTTCGTCTCCATCAAGATTACAAAATTTTTAATTTGCTTATTCAATTAGTGGTTGATTTCAAACATTCTGACATTCCCTTTAGGTGTTATAACTTTTCTTTGATTATCAAATTTTAATTAAATCGAATTTTAATCAGTTTAATCCGATATTAGACTTTATTTTAATTAGTCAGGAATTTTGTTCTGATTTTATAATTTATGTGTAAAATCCCTGCTGTAAACATATTTTTAATTAGTGAGGTCTCCAAAATAATTTAGAATCAATTAGCTAGATTATTTTAAAATTGGCTTTTCTTTTTAGAAACCTAAGGCAGGTGTGGCATATCCTGATACAATTGTTTACAGCAAAAACTTTACTAAACTTTTAATTCTCCGAAAATACTTTTATTTTTAGAAAAAAAATCTTTTTTTTTTTCTTTTTAAAAAGAAGCTTGTCAGCGCATTTGCAATCAATCACCCTTTCAATGTGTTTTTACATTAAATTGGTTTATAATAAAAATGAAACTTAAAATTTAATAAATATTTTAATCATGCCACTATGCTATATATATATTCAATATAGGTGGATTATATTCCCACATACGAATTTAAGTAATAAATTAATAAATTGACGCTACATTATTACTGTTTAAAAATATTACGCGATAAAATTATACGCTATAACTCTGGCAATACTATTCAATTATAGCGTTCTTTCGTATGTGCGTATATAATGCTGTTGATATAGCCGTGATTGCAATTTTTAGCTTACAAATCTTAATTTAGACTTATTAAACAGGTTTGAACTTAGCACAGATGAGTGGGTTATTAGGATGGTTGGTGAAACGGTGAGGGATTTGAAGACAA
>JAQFVV010006340.1:594073-741725 GCA_028023455.1 Epiperipatus broadwayi
GAATATATATATATATATATATATATATATATTTATATATATATATATTTATATATATATATATATATATATATATATATATATATATATATATATATATATATATATATATATTGTACAGTCAAGCTAGCACATTCGCGCAACAGAATCCAGAGTCCAAGCAAAAGAGACCAAGCCGACCAGTAGGAGATGGTAAGATCTCGAGACCGACCGCACTTCAACTCCTTCATCTGTGCTCCAAGACTCAAGACCCTACGGATGACCACCTTGAAGATACATGTAGATATACCTATTTCCACCGTGAGCCAACATAGGCCAGGAAGAAGCAATGAGACTCATAACAAAAAAAAAATTGAATTTATCAACCCTATATCTTTAAAACTAATTAATGTGTAGGAAATCACATATATAATATAAAGAATTTTGAATTGGATTGAAATAAAATAAGATCGAGAGCAGAGTAATTTATTAAATTGTATGTTTATTTTTGTAGATTAAATTTGACGATTTTTATATATATTACTCTTGCATTTTACAATTAAAATGCGCGTAGCATCTAACATTTTGGAGAGCGTTTTAACCTTCTCTCTTTACAATTAAAATTATTTTACATTTGTTGTGCTATTTGATGAAATTAAATATTGTTTTCATCATTTGCTTTATTATCTTATTGATCAGTCACTGCATGGTAGCTATGGGGCAGATTATGCTAATCCCTCTTATTTCAGTGTTTTCAGCTAAGTAATCAGACTAAGCCTTGTTTTCACATATATGTGAAACATTTAAAGTCAAATTTATCTATAATATTATTATTTCAAACTATTGTGCATGAGACCGAAACTAGCTCTTGAATATGTCAGGCAATGGCTGAAATTTAATTTAAGGGAGGAAGAGTTGGCAACAAAAGAACCAATGTGCTATAGCGCTGGTAAACAGTTATAATAAAGGTTGCCCTGCGGATGGATTAATATTTAGGGTTTTGTGATCAACACCGGAGCCCTATGACCGATCGCCATGCTGCTAAAGAGGGTTGGGGTAGCTAACACTATTGCCTGGAATTTGACGTCAGGTCTTATTCGTGTGCGACCCAAGGAGTGTAAGAGGGATGGCCATTCCGAGTCCCATCTTAAAGAAAATGCAACATAACGAGAAAGTTTAAATGTATAATAAAATTATCACATCCGCAAAGCAAAAGAGTTGAAATAATTTAGTATTTAGCCACGAGAACGATAGCTAATCAGTGTAATCATTAGCACCAACTCTAATATAGCATTTTAATAATCATATGCTATATGTGGGCATACTTTTAAATATTCTTTGCTTTCTAGTTTCAATCTCAAATAACACATTTGATTACGCGATTAATAAAAAAAAAGGGGGAAAAAGTATATTTGGAGGGCTTTTACAAAAGGAAATAAATAACAAATATACTTATTCAAGGCTTGGATATTGCTTAGTGAAAATTAAATTGAAATTTACTTTGGGTTAAAATAAGATTCCCATTTTAAAATTGCCAACAAATAATTAAATAATCAAGGTCAAAATAATAATCAGCGCATAGCCAATTCTTGGCAGTTATTTAAGAGGGTTTCGAAACAGCGTGCATTAAGCTACGATAAATAATTATCAAATGAAGAGGGGTCATTCTCTCTTCTCTTTATTATTAATATTGAATGCTCACTGTTTCAAGGCATTAGCATATAATTTATATTTTAAAATAAAAAAAAAAAATAAAGAAACCATAGTCACAACTGCAGTGAGAAAATTGAAAATAAAATTATTAAAATCATTTAGTTAGGAAACATTGGAAAGTAGGTCAGAATTATATAATTAAATTTAAGAATAAAATTTTACATTTAGCCATTTACTTGAATTCAAGATTTTAGAATTAAAATACATTTTATAAGTCTAGACTTAAAGAAAAATTAATATATTGAACTGCAGTTAGAAATGGTGAGGTTACCGGTCATCTTGTAGTACTTGAGCTGGAGTTACGGGAGTCTTTGTGGCGGCTTGCGGCATCATCTTCTTCCCACGGTTAGAGCGGAGATGTTATGGCGGCATACTGGTGATGGTGGTTTTTGGATGGAAGTAAAAGGCCCGTCGCCTTCACTCTGGAGCTTAGCCAAGGCTGCCTGTTTTAGCCCGACATTTTCTCTCGCACAGATATAAAAATTATTGTCTTAACTGGATGTCAAAATGTTCACGGTTGCTTTTGGTTCAGGATACACGCTGGATTCAAAAGCTTAACGATGATCAAAGAAGGCAAAACTTCACAGATGTAGCATTCAAGCTGTAAAGATTTCAAAAATTCAAAGCTGTCAAGGTTTCAAAGAAGTAAAGATCTAAGATGGCTCCTCCACTTTACATGGCCTTTTTAAAAATGATCGCCTTATCAGCCCACACACCTTGGAATTTCGTCTCCATCAAGATTACAAAATTTTTAATTTGCTTATTCAATTAGTGGTTGATTTCAAACATGCTGACATTCCTTTTAGGTGTTATAACTTTTCTTTGATTATCAAATTTTAATTAAATCGAATTTTAATCAGTTTAATCCGATATTAGACTTTATTTTAATTAGTCAGGAATTTTGTTCTGATTTTATAATTTATGTGTAAAATCCCTGCTGTAAACATATTTTTAATTAGCAAGGTCTCCAAAATAATTTAGAATCAATTAGCTAGATTATTTTAAAATTGGCTTTTCTTTTTAGAAACCTAAGGCAGGTGTGGCATATCCTGATACAATTGTTTACAGCAAAAACTTTACTAAACTTTTAATTCTCCGAAAATACTTTTATTTTTAGAAAAAAAATCTTTTTTTTTTCTTTTTAAAAAGAAGCTTGTCAGCGCATTTGCAATCAATCACCCTTTCAATGTGTTTTTACATTAAATTGGTTTATAATAAAAATGAAACTTAAAATTTAATAAATATTTTAATCACGCCACTATGCTATATATATATTCAATATAGGTGGATTATATTCCCACATACGAATTTAAGTAATAAATTAATAAATTGACGCTACATTATTACTGTTTAAAAATATTACGCGATAAAATTATACGCTATAACTCTGGCAATACTATTCAATTATAGCGTTCTTTCGTATGTGCGTATATAATGCTGTTGATATAGCCATGATTGCAATTTTTAGCTTACAAATCTTAATTTAAACTTATTAAACAGGTTTGAACTTAGCACAGACGAGTGGGTTATTAGGATGGTTGGTGAAACGGTGAGGGATTTGAAGACAACCGTTTCAATATATATATATTGTACCCTTTTGTTTAGGTAAGAATGGATTATTACTGTCAATTTACTGGAAAATTTTAAATGTCAAGGTTAAGTAAAAGAATGATGTATGGTATGTGTTGATGATCTTTTATTTAATCTATTTAGGACAGGTAAAATAATTTATGTATAATATTATGTTAATATTTGGGAGAAAACAGTTAATTAAAAAAAACATTATAAGATTGTATGTTTGGGAGAACTCACCATAATAAGTACTGATTTAATAAGTCTTATAAATGAATGATTAAAGTAAATTTTAAAAGTAGTAATTTAAAGTTAAACCAATAGATTATTTAATAATGAGAATTGTATTTAATAGTTATATTTAAAAATCATTTGATTGAAAGTCATAATGTGGGAGAAAATTGTATCTTTGATTTTATAATATTAAAATAATTATTCTAAATTTTGCTATAATATTGTTTTATGTAATATTTATTATAAATTAAATTATTATTTATTTTAGTTTCATTTAAATTATTAGTGTCTCATTTATTTTTGTAAATCATGTGATGTGTAATATTCACACCTGTGCTTGAGAATAAAATAATATTATCTGTTATAAATATTAGATTAGGTTTTTAAAGTTGATATAATAAATAAAATCAGATTTGTGTTTTGTGTTAAAAATAAATATGTTATGTTTAAAATAAGGATAGAAATGGTAATAAATATTATAATGTGATTTATGAAAGTTATTTTAAAGTATTTATTAAGTGTAAATAAAATATGAAAATTAATTAAGAACTAAATATTATGATAAAAGTAAATATTTAATAAATTATTATTAGTTTTAACTTTAATCTGTGTTTTTGTCCATGGTTGTTAAGATAAGCATTGTTGAAATTGACCAATGAAAACTTATAGTTTGGGCAGGTATAAAACAGCTGTGCAGGAATTCCAGATCACTGTTATTCTACTATACCATTATACTGTTATACCATCATAATTATTAGTACAACATTGGTAAATTAATTGGTAGAATAATAGTCAATTTTATTTAATTTAAATTTCTAAAAGTACAGTAATTTATTGTTATAAGATTGTGATACAGAAATGTGAGACTAAAAGATAAGTAATTTTTACTTGCTAATCTACTTCATTTAATTTATCATTAACTTAAACTTGGAGAAGTTGCCACTAAATGTAAACATATTGATGGAAATATTCAATTATTATTTTCATACTAGGCAATAATTTTGCCTAAGTTAATCATTCCTGTTGATTTATGATTAAATTTCACAATTGGGACTTCACAGAGCAGTTATAGGAAAATTCATCAGAAATGGAAAGTAAAATGATATGAAATGCTTTTTATGAAGAAAACTTGTTTTAAAAAATATGATAGTAAAGTGCTTTTAAAAGGAAAAACCTTTACATTTGATCTAACAATTATTTTAGGATGCTAAAATATTTCTTTCTGAAGAAATATTGAGAATACATTTTAAAACTATGATGTAAAAAAAAATGTAAAATTAAGATTATTCGCAAAAATGATTTATATCATAATTAAAATTCTTTAAAAATAATAATTAGTGTATTCTGGACATAGAAAAGGTTTTCTGCAATCTATTTGTGGAAAATATTTTAAATTATTGGTGAATGCTGGGGAATTTTATTTGTTGTATCAGAGAAAATTGAACATCAGGAAATATGGATAAAAGTTATAAGAATTTGGAAATCGTTTTTAGTGGAAATATCAAAGGTATTTTTAATACTATATTTACATAGCAATTGGAATGCAGGAATTATTTAAAATTTTTGGACATAAAGAATAATTAATTATATCAATCCAGATATTTTAGAATAAAATGTAAATTTACCATATTTAGCTTGAACAGTCATCTTGAATTTTTGTGTTGCAACATGGAATATCAGAGCATGCATAGTTTTTGGCATTAAAAGTGTCATTAATAATGCTGTACCAGGAGAAAAAGACACTTCCTTTAATGAACTTTTTATTGAGGGAAAAAAAGAACATTTCATCTCAAGAAGTTTTAATGGAACTGTTGTAAATATAACTTTAAATTATTTTTTCACTAAAAAAATAATATTAATGCTTATTCACAGTATAGAGATAGAGTAGAAACATAGAACATTAAATTATTTACTAACATAATGGTTAAATTGTTATTGTAAAGAAAAATATCTTTAATATTTTTTTTTTTAAAAATAATATATTTAAAAGTGTGATAATGTGGAATAAATGATAATTAAAATGTTTTATTTAGTTTGTGATCTAGAAGACATCAACTAAATAATTACCAGCATAGATTACTTATGGTAATAATGTAAAATATTGATTATTTTATAATGTATTATATTATTTTTTGTGCGGATGTATGGGGATGTATATAAAACATGATACCTACATCTAATTTATCATTTGTTTAGTCATTTTCAAAGAATATGCATACTTTTATTAATATCATAAGGATATTTAAACATAAGGGAAATATAAGTATATGATTCTATTATAACTGAAATTAATGTTTATATTAAATGATTAAAGTATTAAAATATAACATTGATGCTGATTGTTTATAGTTAAGTTTGACAATTACCAAAGGATGAAATAATCTTGTCTTATTAGTCAGTGAGATTGTTATTTTAAAACAGGAATTTATTTATTGTTATATAAATGGGGAAATGAATTTAACAATGTAAAGTGATAGATATCTAATTATAATATCTTGGTATTAGGTTAAATGAGACCAAGATAATATTCTATATAGGGTTTATTTATATGGGAATAAGAGTAGACTATAGTGGTGATTATGCAAGTAGAGATAACATAACTCTATAACTTGTATATATCCATGACAGTGTTTGTTTCCTGTGTATTAAAGTTTAATGTGCCATAGTGCTGAATAAGTAGCCTGGACATTATATTTGGTAGTGGAGGTTATTAGACAAATAAGTCATAGGTCATTTCTTATAAGCTGTGACAGTAATGATTAGTTGATAAAGGTGTTATTAAGTCAAAGTTATAGTTGATTCTATATACCTACATGTTTACTTATTATTAAAATTTTCTTGGATTACATCGTAAAGGATGGTATTTTAAAATCCAAAATAATAAATAAGTTTGGGAATACAGAATTGTTTTTGAAGTGGATAAGATAAGTTATGTTACTTGGAGTAAAAATAAATGTAAAGATTATAAGAACATAATTTTATTAGTGAAAGAATCATAAAACTTTTCATATTTAAAATGATATTTATTTTTTGATAAAAATAAATAATTGGTAATAAAAGGGGATTTATAATGATATAATTTAATTATTAAGTATTTTCCAAAGACATACTTATAATGCATATTTTTCTTTACAGATAAAGGTAATAAACTCACTCGTGTTTAATGAATAAAAGTAGTCATAAGTTTTATAAAGGTAATTTTATGATAACACACTAATACATACATTATATTTGAATTTTAAAGTAATAATTAGTAAGCAGCTTAGTTTAATTATATGCTATTAATCAAGGTCATTCACATCATTATTTATTTAAGGAATGACTATATGGAATAATAAAATTATTTTTTTAAAAACGACTAAATAACAAGAATAAGTTCATATTGAAATAATTATCTTATATTTTAGAACATATTGAATTAATAAAATTTAATAAATGTAATAAAGATCATATAATAATATTTTTGAAACTAAGATATATTTTTAAAGAAGAATGTTGTGTAGCCTATATTTTAGTTCATCTAATTTGTGTTGGAAAAGTACATAAATGTGAATAAACTGAAATCTTTAAGATTGTAAATAATGTAAATAATTTTATTGTTAAGTTTGTTAATAAATTTGTTAAGTTGTGTTATAAATCTTGGTGTTGACTCAATTTCTTCACATCACAATTACATAATCACAGATAATGAGAATTAAAAAATGATATTTGCACAACATAAATAAAGTTATTATTTAAGAGTTATAATGTTTTATTGATATGATTTTATTTAAGAAATTTTATTTATTAATTCATTATGATGGTCGTAGAATAACCACAAAAGTTTTACACATAATTATATTATTAAGGATTGCCACATATTCTCAGATTATAATATCATACCACATATGTTTGTTTAAGATGCCAGATGGATAATAGAATATTATATTACATTATGATTATTTGTTATACATAATCAAAATTACAAGTAGAAAAGATATGGGATTAAATTATAAATTGAATATTAGTATTATTATTTTATTATTATTGGTATTAGTTAGATGTAGTTGGGAATGATATTAAATCCCTTATCATCCTTAATTACAAAAGTTATAATTATTTTAGAAGTATTTAAAAGAACCTGAGATAACTTTGAGCTAAATCATTTTGATAGAGATATTCAGATTAATTTATTAAGAGTCATTTACCTAATTAATTTTGATTAAAGATGTAGGAGTACTATAGATTTATTGTTTAAGTAATAAGAGTAAGTATAGTATTCTTATGCCATTAAGATGATTTCCTGTGGGATATTGACTTAATGTACTCATTTTACCATTTGTAAACTCACTTCATAGTCTCATGATTTTATTAGATATTAATTTATTTAATTTATAAAAGAGAACTATATTATTATTTGTTAATTTGAACTAATTAATAATAGATAGTATTAAAAAATATAGTTATTATTTATTAGATATATTTTAGGTGAACATAATTATTTATCTGAGCTAGAATAATTGATTGTTATTACATATCTCCTAGAAGTGAGGGTACTATATATATATATATATATATATATATATATATATATAGTACTCTACATATATATATATATATATATATATATATATATGAAGCAGTTGGATCTGTAGGCCAGATCCATGATTCACATCTTTCTAGATTACTAGACAAGGATCAAATTTGATCCACGTGTGTTACGATGTTTGTAAAACTTTCAGTCTGCCATTTTAACTGCATTTAAATTTTAGGCCAGTAAATAAGTTATTAAAAAATAAATTTTCTAATAAAATGTTTTACTATAAATATTAGAGGGGGTCCAGATAAATACATATAGCACAAATACTTATATATAGAATTACAGATGGAAACTTTTATAAAAATCAATATATAAATTTTTAATATATCTTTTCAAGTATTTTATTCTGGAGATTTGCTTTCACAATAAACCTTACTTACATTCTGTAGCATTCAAACAAAAAAAAATTCATTAACAAAATAGTAATGGATTTTTTAATTAATGTAAAACCAAACTAGAAAAGTTAATTAAAAATATAAATTCTGCTAATCTATATTTAATTAAAAATAGATTTGAAATTATTAAATCATTGGGTTTATCGGAAAGTTGATCTCAAGAATACAATCCATATATACTTTAGGTATTCCAACATTGTCACTTAGCCTGGAGCATATAATAAAAGGAATTTCCCACAAACAGTTAAAAAAGTATAAATAGCCAAAGACAACTATAGAAGTGAGTCAAGTCACAATATTTGTCAGTAATTGTCTGGCAAATCTATGCCCTTCATTTTTTTTAAAAATGATAAAAATGTTCCAAAGTATGATAGCAGAGTCCTAAACATGACCATCAAACTACCATAAGTCTGAGAAATGAACTGTTGAACTTTTTCATTCAATGTATAGCTAGCTATTCAGTTTTGATCAGTGGGATTCCAACTTCCACTTGGACTCATAATAAATTAGGTAAAAATGTTTCCAATTTCTTATTTCTAATTGCCTAATTTATTCTTCTAAACTCCAGTGCTAATAATGTAAATCATGCTATTTGTAATGTCTTCTAAAATGTAATCACCAATAACGTAATTTAAATGTAATTTAAAATATTAAATTTAATAAGCTGTAAACTACTCTTGCTATTACTTAAAATTTAATGTCTTTGCTCTTCTATCTGTTTTAAAATTATAACTCTTCTAAATGTTAAACTTCTTTCTAATTGCAGTTTAGAAAATATTGTTATTAATTATTTAAATAAAATAAATATATGACAATGTTTGTTCCATCTCGACAAAAGCTTTACCTAAATCAATATTTTGCTACTTATTACCCAACCAACGTTCGTCGGTAAATAAAAATGAATACTTTTCTAGCTCTGAAAAATAAATAATTGGAGCAATTTTTGTTTTGTTGAGAAGAAACCATTTTATTTTATTATGTGTCTTATATATATATATATATAGCAAGTTTTTTAACTTGCAAGATTAAAGGAAATAATTTGAAAAATTTTTAATTAATTTATTTTAAATATTATATAATATTTTTATAAAATATAAAATTTAATAAATATTAATTTTATAATTAAATTTATTTTAATTTAAATAAAAAAATTTTAATTTAATTTTTTTTTAATTTAAAATATAATATATTTATAAGATAATTATATATAATATTTAAAATAATAAATAAAAATTTTTAATTTGTTAGATTAGGAGAGGAAAATTTATTTTAATTTTAATTTTTTATAATAAATATTAAAATAATTTAAATAAATATAAAAAAAAATAGAAAAATATTTTTAAAAAATTTATAATAAAAAATATTTATTAAATATTTTTTTTAATTATAATTTTATAAATATTTATAAATATTATAATTTATTTTTTTTTTGATTATTTATTTTTTTTTTTTTATTAAAATTTTAAATATTATTTTTTTTATTTTTTTTAATATAATTAAGGTAAGGAAAATATATTTTTTTTTATATATTATTTATAATTATATAATATTTTATGAAAAAAGGAAAATATAAATTTATTTTAATTATTTTTATTTATAAAATTTAAAATATTATAAATTATTAAATAGTTTTTAATTAATTAATTAAACAAAAAATAATAAAATTTAATTATTAATTAATTTTATTTATTATTTGTGAAATAATTTTATAATGTGTGTGTGAGAGAGTTGTAATTATTTTTTTATTTATAACTTTCATTAAGAAGATTGATGAATAAGCAATTTTATTATTATTGTTATAAATATTTATATATTATTTTTTAATTAATAATGTTTTTTTTTTTAATTAAAATATTATTTTTTTATAATGTATGTATAATATATTATAAAAAAACATAATTATATAGAACGTATTTATTTAAATTTATAAATTTTAATTTTAATTTAAAACTTAATCAACATTATTATATTTAAATAATTATATTTTTTATAAAAAATATTTGTATTTTTTTTATTTTATTATAATATTATTTTTATTTTTATTTTATTTAAATAATTATTTTATTATTTGAATAATAATTTTTTAAAATTTTATTTTTTTTTTTTTTTTTTTAAAAAATTTTTATTTTATTAAAAATTTTTTTGGGGTGAAAGGTTCAAAAAATAATATTATAGTATTGATGATGCAATTTTTTTAAATTGCATTTTTGTTTATCAGAGATATATAATGCATATTTGATAAAACATATAACAGGAATTACATTAAGTAAAGTATAAGTACAGTCAATTATTTGTTTTACATTACAAAGATACATTAATTTATATAACGCATTAAGCAATGCTAATAATAAAGTGAATACATGATAATACATTATAAATGGTAATACTTAATTAATGTAGCTATTTAATTAGTAGAGTTTCATTGTTTACACATGCTACATAAATAGTCGTGACATATATTGTTATTTGTAGTAATTAAAGTACACTACTATTTATTTTAAAAAAATCTAAGTTTTGAAAACATACTATAATATTATTGGTATAGCATTTGAAGGAATGTAAAATTGCTTATTAAGTACATGAGTTAATAACAGTGTAAGTCTCTTATATTTGTATTTCTTATTTTATTTTATTTGTTGTCATAAATTCTAAACTGTAAATAGTGTAAATAAATTTTATTTGAAGTTATTGTAAATAAATTTGTTAATTTGTTTTAAAAGTGTGTCGAGTTCATTATTTTTCACCACAGCATTTTGACATCAGATGATTTGAAATAAACATAATATTTGCACAAAATGAATTTGTTATTATTACTTAGAATTGAATACCATATTTGCTTAACAGTATTTTATAAGAATTGATTGACATGAACATAAATATTACAATGGTCATAAGATGATTATAATGCACATTATAAGAATACAATATTATTTATTGCCACAGATTATTAAGTATAAGATTTTGATCTATTTTAAAATGAAGATACCATATGAAATAAAAGATATATATGTGATTGTTTATTCATTTAATGATTGATTATATAATAGAAATAGATGAGATTAAATTACACTCTAAGATTAGTATTATTTATTATTATTATTAAAATAAGTTAGGTGTATTTAAGTTTGATATAAAATCCCACATCATACTTATTTACATGAGTTATTATTATTTTAAAACTGAGAAGAACCTGAGATTATTTAATTATGTTTTAAGTTAAAAGTTAGGAATTATTTTAGTATTATTAAAGATAATTTATTTCATTTAAAAGTCATAAGAATGCTATAGATGTAGTGGTAGGATGATAAGGTAGTGGTAGTATTCTTATGCCATTGAGATGGTATCTTGGAAGATATTAACTCAGTGTAAATCTGCTTATTACTTTGTAACTTTACTTCACAGTCTCATAATTTTATTAAATACTTATTTAATTAATATAATCTGGAACTATATTGATTTGGATAATTGATAATAAATTTAATTAAGATGTGATAATATAAAAGTATATTAAAAATAGATATGCAAATTTTAATTAAGCATAATAATGTAACTGAGCTAGTTGTATTTTAAACTATTTTATATATCAAGAAGTAAGGGTACAATATATTTAACTTGCATTTTTGTTTATCATATATATATATATATACATACACGGTTTAGTTGTGGAGAGACGTGAGATTCAATTATGAGAGTTTATTTAGTTTAAACTATTTCATTTTTAATAAGTGAAAGGGAGGGGGGTTATAAAATTATATTCATGTTAAATAATATGAGAGAAATAGAATACCATTTGAAATGTTAGTAGGATTTTGGGTTGAAGGGAGATACGGTTTGCTAATTGCAAATATTCGTAATACTAATTAATACTTATTTGATTCTTGTTGGTTTGATCTTGATCAATCCATATGCATTTATGCAATCTTTATAGCTCAACACAATTACATATTTAAATACTAAAATATATTCTCCAGTACTTATATTTTGCCTTGCCTGTATTTTGCTTAATTACTTGTATTTTGCTGTGTGACTGCTAGATCATAACTATACCACGTGTTAATTTAACTGCCATGACTTATCAGGATATGAAATCCAAACATGGGAAGAACCGGGGCAAGCTAATCTCAGCTAGCCTTGGTGTTTTTTATTTCTTTCACCTGAAATATTTTAGGTTTGCCAATGGTGTAGACTATTCTTTCTTTATTTCTTGGCATCACAGGAACGGGGACAGATAAATTGAATCTAAGCTAGTAATGTAATATCGAATGCTGGGATTTGTTAACTTCCCTTTGTCTGAGCACATTATGGTGGATTGACCATGATCTGACTGAGTTATGTATTTTAAATCTTGAAATATTTATTTGTGAATATCGTGATCCATTTATATTTTAAATGTGCCACTCTCTATAACACCAGTTTCTGTAGTTTAAGTTAACAATTTTCTCTTAAAATAAATTCAGTCATAATAAAATTGTTTAAAATAGTTCTTTAAAATATCTATTTCTATATCTCAAACTTGGGTGGGCATCTCCCACAAATCTATAATCGTTTACATTTGTTAATTGGCATGTAAACTATACCGCTCTCTTGCCAGAGGCATAATAAACGACAGAATAGAAACATTTATTAAATAATTGTATGAAATCAATACAGAGACATTAGATAAATTAACAAAATGTTTTATTAAATATATCTGTGAATTTAAGCTACCTGTGATTCGTCTCTATTCCTTCATTCTAAAATTAGTATTTTCTAATTAATTATTGTGCTACTATCTGATGACTCACGGTCACACATACCATTTTTATATTTAAAGAAATAAATTGTCTCATTAAAGTTAATAATTAAAGTTAGACATACAAATTAGTTGAGGCTCATGCTCCACTGTTGATGCTAGTGGGTCGGAGTGTGGAAAAGATTAATCGCTTGCCTCGAAAATGTTGTTAATTAGTTTGCAGATTTAGAGAGTGGGTAAACAGGAAAGAATCCATAAGTATTATTTATCTTTGATCTCACATACGGTTTGAGTCGAGGTACTTTTACCTAGGGTAACAAAATTTAGGTTTGAATGCATGTGTATTCTTTATTGCTCATTTACATAATTTTTAATCAAAAGACTTTGTGATAAACTGTTAATAGTATTCATTGGGAATCATTGAACTCATTATTTAATGTAATCAAATGTATTCTACTTGCATAACAGTACATATTATCTGTTGCAATATCTGACTTGATAAATATTTAAAAATATTTGTCATAAAAACTTCTTCATCTGATAGTAAAATATAAATATAAAGATTTATAAAGTGGTAAGTGAATCAAGCATATTGTCAAAACTTATTTAAAAATGCAATTTATATCATATTTTGTAAGATTATACTGATTTATAACCCAGTTTGTTTATCATCATTGTTTAAACATGTATTAATTAAATCCTAAAAATATTTTATTAAAAAAAACTTTAGCCAAGTCAATAATATTTTGCTCGAATAAATACTAATTTACTTGAATAAGATTTACGTTTTATTTTATTATTATATAAAAATATTTTAATGATAAATTTGTGTTGACAATATTAATAAAATTTTGTAACGAAGTGTATAGAATGACATAATACTTAGAAATGTACTGAGTATATATTTTCAGAATACTTAGAAATGTACCACCTATACATGGTTAGAATACTAAGAAGTGCACCCTTCAATGACTCTATATCCACACATTTTTGCCAATATGAAGCTGCACAAAAAAGATTGGCCTCTAATTTTCGCAATTGCTTTCTATGTTACATATTACTGCAATGCAGGGCAAACAATTATTGATTGGTTGATGGAAGTCATTAGATTTGCCCCATGTACAATCAAATCATCTTTAAGTGCACATATAACAATTAAAAAAATATATAAAATTTAATAAAAACTATATACATGCCTCATTAGATATAAAAAGCGAATGGTTTAGTGCGTTGTGATCTATCCATTAACATCATTTAAGATAACTTGCAGCAAATTAATTATAATCCATATAAAAAAGTTTATTATAGATTCCTTAAAATGAATTGCTAAGGAAATTGTAGTAATAGCCAAGGATTAATTTTATAAAGTGGAGAGTGATTGGCCAATGGGGTCAGAATTAATCAATCTTGCTTGTAGCATTATTCCAGGTAATTTTGAAAATAATATCTTGCCTAAATATTTTATCCTTTTATCTAATAATATTTACATGTGATATATAGAAGACGTGTTTAAGAGGATCAGATGAACAATATAGATCAGGAAATCAAAAATATATCACTTTGGAATGGACTATTGAAGTAGAAACCATCAATCATGGAATTGAATTTCAAGGCATGTATATCCAGAAAAATTTAAATGGGTTTTACTTTTAAAAAATCTAAAACCTTTACAAATAAGAGAAGCTATAAACTGTATGTCAAAACAACCATTAATACATAATCGTTCTGGATTTAAATGTTTTCTATATAGAAACAAAAATCTATGCAAGTATGAAACAGACAGAAAATATATTATAGGTGTATATATTAACAATGTTATAGGGTTTGTGTATAATTGCAGCATGATTTTTACAACAGTTAGAAAATTTCACTCAACTGCAAATAACGGTAAGCATAATATGCATAAACTCGAATAAGCCTTTTTTTACATTCCACATATTAAAAATAACCTTATAAACATTTGCACTAACTTGTACAGGGTTAAATTTAGATCTCTGCTTTTTCTTAATAATTTGTTGAACAATACAAAATATAATATATTTTTAGAGCATACAGTTGAGATGATATATAATATTGCATACCCTACCCCTTCCTGCAGCTGTGTTTATGATGGTGAATCTTTTGTAAATAGATCCACAAGAATTTTCCAACATGCATGTTTGTACAATAGAGTTAAATAAAATACGAAATACAAATTGGTATTTCTAGTTAATGAACTACCACAGGCCACACATTTGCTGCATCATGTGTTAATACAATGTGTTCAAAAAGAAATTATATGATTGATGATCTTAAAATATTTATCAAATAATCATTTATAATTTTAGCAACAAACTATTCTGCATTAGAAACTATAATAGTTAGAAAATATCAAATTTTATATTCTGTATGACATAAAATATGTATAATCTTTAAATATAAACGTTTCTTCTAGTCTCTAGCAAGGAAATATTATATACAAAAAGCAAAACATAAATAAATAGATACCAATTATTAACTATACAATTTATTTCTATGAAAATGGTTGAGACAATTTTTACTACAGAATATACACATGAGTTATTTTTTGTGTAATTTAAATAAAAATATATTTGCTGTAGCCTTAAACATACTGCAATTAGAACTTAGCATAGAATATTTAAAACAGATCTGTGAAAAATTGTAATAAGTGCAAATGCTTAGATAATAAATGGAGTGTTGCTTTGATAACACATTGCTGATTTTCTATTGATGGAGAGATGCAAATGGTATCAATCTGACTTAAATTATTTCAATTATTATAGACTCAGTAAATTAAAAATATTTTTACTTATCATGTGCATATTTGCTAAGCAGTTAGCGATACCTATACACATTGATTATGTGTATGTATTACTTTATATCATAAATTATATATATATATATATATATATATATATATATATATATATATATGATATATATATATATATATATATATATATATATATATATAGTGACCTTTTGTTTAGGTCCTTGTTTTTAATAATCCAAAATTTTAAATCATAATGATATATTTAGCATTGAAATATTAACAAGTGGCTTTCAATAATGACTGTTATCGATGCACTAGGAAATTGCTTGAGTGGAGAAGAGATTTTAAAACCAGTGTAGGTTTGAAACTAGGGATAAAACAACAATTTAAAATATTGTTATTAATTGGGAGATAAATATAAAACTATTTTATTATTTTTGAATAGCAATTGAAACAAATAAATAATAAAATCAAATTTGTAAATCTTGTAAAATGAATAGTTATAGTTAATTCTTAAGCATAATTTTTGTAGTGAATTGAAAATAGTTTTTGATATTATGGTTAGTTATTAAAAATGAAATCAGAGGGGGTAATATTAATATATTTACACCAAGATTATTGGTTTAATTGCTCTCACAGTGCATTGTAATAAAAGCTATATATAATTTAACAAAGTTGTAGGGGAGGGATTAAGAAAAAAAGGAACTAAACAACTGCAGACTCCAACTCTGATCTTCTAAAATAAGGAGAAAAACAACAACTAAAAATTAGAAAATTTTGGAATCTAATTGAATGGAATTATAATATATTGCTATCTAAAAACATGGAATAAAATCTAAAAGCCTTGCAATCATTTTAAGCACCATCTCCATGACAGTATAGTTCCTAGGATTCATACTGAAGAAGGAAATGAAAGTCATGTGGATAAGTCTTTATATAAATAAATATTGCTTCAAACCCAGGAAAATTCAAGAAAAAGTAAGCTTTTTCTTGTATTTTATTCATATTTTTAAAATCTCTTCTTTAAAAACGTGCACAAATTATTTATAGTTAAAATAAAAAGTTGATAATGTTTGTATTTTGTGGCACTCTTATTATCCAGCAGATCAATATTGTGCTTGTAAATTAAAATCTCAAGAAAAAAAATAATTGGAGATAATTTTGAAGACAAGTATTATGATATATATATATATAGTAAATAAATTAAAAAGTCATTTTTGAATCATCTAACTTTTAATAAAGTAAAAAATAATTACATGATTTTATTATCGATTCTCATGTGCTGATTTTTCTTAGCGCCAATTTTGTGTAATTATAGAAATGAACAATTACAGATTCATTAAAAATGCTCAAGATATCGTACTTGTAATTGGGTAAATTGTTTTTAATAGTGCTAATCAGTTATTATTTGGTCAATGGAAATATAATACAATAAATCTTTACTTTTAAAATTTTACAATATAACACATATAAATAAGATTTTTAAAAAAATATCTGGTAACTGTCACAATTACATAAAGTGTTACAAATCGCACCGTGGAGGAAAGAATAATATTAATAAATAATTTTAAAAAAAAAAAAAATATTCATGGCAATAAAATTCTAAAGTATTTTTTCAAGGAAAATCATCTGTATTAAAACATAAAATAAACTGATTTTATGTTATCCTTCACTTGAAACATTTACAGAATAAATCAATAAATATATTTAAAAAGTTTGTTTTGAAGATTATAATAACTGATAAAGTTAGTAAGAAAAATTATCTAGAGAAAAGTAGATAAACCTATCTTTTAGTGTATGCTACACTTGGAAGTGTGGATTTTAATTGTCTTATTAATTATCGGTACAGAAACTTTTTTTTTCTTTGGAGAAGTGTTTAATATTGCTTTATGCACCAAACAGGTTTATATATATATATATATATATATATATATATATATATATATATATATATATATATATATGCATTATTTGGAATGTTTACGCATCATAATATCAGTTCCTATCATTTTAGCTTATCAGAATAAAATAAACATTATTAATAGGATAAACTCTGATAGTAAAAAAATGTTTGTTTATTATTTTTTTTATTACTGCTGTGTTGGCTTATAATGCTTCATCGTATGTTATTTGGGAATTTTGTTTTTGAAACATATATGTTTTATCGTGGTTTGAAATATATATATATTGAGTCCAAGAAAAAAAAATGTGTAAAATATATACAACTATTATATGTATTTTTATTTTTTTCCAGTTAAAGTAAAACGTGATATATATATATATATTTATGTTAAAATGAAGATTTGCACGGGTTAAATATATAAAATACATATTTTGCAGGTTCATCCATGTTAAAAACTTTTAATATTAATATACTGACATTTCGACTTGATCACACAAGCCATCCACAGAGTCTTTCTACCTTTTATAACTCTATGGATGGCTTGTGTGACCAAGTTGAAACGTCAGTATATTAATATTAAAAGTTTTTAACACTGATGAACCGGTAAAATATGTATTATATATATATCATTTATCTAGAGAGAATGATAGAAATGTTTACTTCATTCACATTTTAAAACAGATTTTAATGTATTTTATTAAAGGGTAAACATGCAGACATTTTGTCAAAGTTATATTAGAATAACCTAATTATTTTCTTATATAAAATAAAATTTGATATAAGCCTTTTTCATTTCATAATTTTTTTATAGAAATGAACTTGTCCAGTTTGAATACAAGTGCAGGTTGATCTTTATTGCTTAAATATGTTGTGCTCTCTCTAACAAAAGTATAGTTGTCATTTTAAATAATTAATGATCATTTGACATATATTTTGGTTTGTTTATTGATACATTAATGGTTCTGCATTGTGAAATAAAATATGTATATCTCCACTATTATTGTTGGTGTTGTTTTACCTTGCTACAATATTGAGAATGATTTGTGACCATTTTTAGCTGATAGGATGTACCAATAAAATGACATCCAATAGATTAATATTAATATTGAGTATGGGCTGATGTAGAATCACCTATTGCTGTTTCCATGAGAGTAAAGTTTGGTAGAGGCCGAGTAGTAATTAATGCTTGTTAGCAAAAATAATCCTAAAAGAAAGGATATCCATTGTTTGAATTTTATTTTCCATGATAAGGTTAAGCCCACATGTGTATACCAATAAAGAGGTAGTATAATTAGCCATATTATTATACAACTGTCATGTGGTTTTTATAGAGCCTCCCTTTTAGTGGTAAATCCCTCGTGATGATATACAATTAGTTTTTCCACTGTGTATGGTGAAGTATAGTAGTTCAAAATCATATGGCAATGATAAAATAATGTTAGATTTAGGAAAACTTATTTAACTGTAGTTTTTGCTTAATTGAAATAGTGTTTTATTATGTTGTAGGATCTTTATCAGTTATAGACATACCAAACTAAGATCTATTAATGATTGTAGAACTTTTAGATGTAAAAGCAAGATATGTACATGGGCAGTGTGAATTCATCTTCATCAAATAATGATTTGACAATGGATTGGTAAGATCAGTTAAGTATTTAATAATTAGGTTGTGGACATAGGTAATGTTTTAGTGATACATGTGTGTATTGACTTTTGATGTCAGTTATTTAGTACACCAAACCTATTCATCTCAAATTTTAATCAGTTATTAATTGTGCAGAATATGATAATTGCTCTTATCATATTCTGATTAAAGAAATGGCTTTGATTTAATGCACCCCTTTATAACTTTTGAATTCTACATTTAAAATTTGTGCAAACAATAAAGTCCTCAATACACTGTTGTTGTTTATTTTTTTGTTTAAGTGCTAGTTTAGCTTAAATAAGGTTTCATTATCTTATTCTTTAAAATAGGCTAAACCGTAACAAGTGATACCTTGAATTTCGTTGTATAAGCAGGTTGTATCATTTACTGAGTATATAGTCAATGGGATAGCAAATATTTTTCCATCCATAAGTTTTTTTAATATATTAGTTTTATTTCATGCCATGTCTTTGAATTAAAATTTGTAAATATTGTAAATAAAGTTTGTTGTGTTTAAAAATTTATTTAGTTGCCTGTGGTCTTATTGCTAATCATCATATATACACTATTATTGTTATTGCTATCGACCTATCAGAAGATTATAAATTAAAATCATCATCAACCAATATAGCACTATTAACTATATTATGCTATATCATAATAGTTTTGTTAAGTATTGCAATTTATTAGTACATCTAATGCATCATTACACAATAATCAAAATGTTAATAACTTAGAGTACAGATTATTTTAAATAATAGATTAAAAGATAAATATAATATTGATTTAATTGGTTTAGTTGAACCTGTAGAGCTATCATTCACTGTTCTTGATCACATGGTTTATAATGATTTGAGAAAAGGAATTTGGTAAGTTATTGTATTTATTTATTAAAAAGTTATTTCTATTTCTTAAATCTTAAAGTTATAAGAGTTATTGAGTTCATAAAGTTTATGTTTAACTGTTAAATATAGTTCTTAATTTGAGTTTATATTGAGAGCTGTTTTGTGCATTGTATTCGGGTAGTGGTAAAATCTCTCTCACTGACCCAAATATATTGTGTATAATGATTTTGAGTGTTTGAACCCTGAAAAGAATTAGTTGTTAAGTTTCAAGGTAGAAATTAAATTTGTAATAACTTTTCTATCTAGTTAATTATTATAGTTGGACTTGAAATAGATTACTTTCATTGTTTTATGAAAGCCAACTAAACTTTAAGATGTAAATTACTTTTTTTGTTGTAAAAAGTATAGCTTGTTTTAACTTCATGATAAATATTCTGGTTGTATCAAGCTTGAAATCCCTATTTTTATTTAGTTTATCTTTTTACCATTTAATATCATATTAGTTTATATTTTAAGATTTCAGTCTCCATCATTAACATTGTTTTTCAATTTCATCTTGATCGTTCATTTATTTATTCATTCTCATTTGAGTTTAATTCATTATCATAATTGATTAATCATATATTAACTTTTATTCTTTTATCATCTCAATGATCTATTAATTCTTATTCTATCATCATCTGAATCATTCATTATTCTCATACATCTTGGTTCTTTTCTCTTCATTCTTAGACGCATTTCATTCTACTATTTAATTTTTACTTCTTTCCATCATCCATTTAGTCATCTACATCATAATTTTCGTATCATTTCATTTATAAGTTTAATTTCATACTCATTCCAGAGATATAAATTCTTAGTTATTTATTAATTTGCTGAATATCAAATTTAACTCATCACCTTTTGTTTGTGTGGATTTTAAAGCTGGTTTGACCAGAAGTTATCTTTATTAATCACCTTGTGATCTTCTTTAGATCTACAGTTTCATGCTAATTTTATTCAATACAGGAATCATTTCGTTAGTTTTACATTTTTTTTTGTTTCTTTATGCTTATATTCTTTATAATGAGAGTATGATAGGTTGCATAGGAGAATTTAGTCGCTAATACGTACGGCATGATTCATTGATGACCAGTTAGATTAGGAAGAAGGTTTATATATATATATTAATAAATTTTACTAGCGCAGTGTGAGATTGTAATTATATTTAGAAGGTAATCATCTTCCTTATGAGCATAATATACAAGGATACTATCGTATCAGCCACTATATAATGATTTTGAAAAAAATAAAATAGCTATCTTATTTCCAAAGTCAAATGTCTTTATATGGGCCAATCTTAAATATGTTGAAATGAGAACATGAGTAGATAAATCATTCACATTAAATCCATATAAGTGTATTTGTTTTTATTTTTTCAAAATTCTTATATTGTGACTGGTGTTAGAGAATTCTTGTATTTAACAACATTGTTTAATATTAAATATGGCACTAATATGGAGAAGTGCTTACATTCTAAATATAATTAAATTCTTACTATTTGTAAATTAATTCTTTATCATATTCTAAAACAACAGAATCCAGTTTTATCCATTTACAAGCATTTAAATCTGATATAAAATCGTATTTATTATACTTTATAAATGAATTGATTTTACGACCATATATATAGAGCGTCGTGTATATATATGTATATATATATGATATTATATGAGTATTATATATATATATATATATATATATAATACTCACCTAACTTCAAATCAAAATTAGCACCAATAATATATGTGTCCGCTGAATCGCCCACAAAATATGAATACCGTTTCCCAATCATAGATTCCTTTAATATCTTAAAACACATACGTAAAGGCATGTCCATAGTTATAACATCTTTAAAATTTTCATTAAAAAAATTAAATTTATTAGTGCTGGGAAAGAAATCAAATATCTTTGTATATGGATCCAAACCTATCAGGCCCACTCTTTCTGGTATATATGTCGTTTTGTTCAGCTTGATATTGATACAAAATGAGTGATTTATTTTTAAAGCTTGTGTGTCAAACTGCAGACTATTAATGCCCACATCTAATATAAAAAGTCGAAACATATTAATTACACTTAATTTAAGATTTATCTATCATAAATTAATTAAAGTATTCGCATATGCATTTATAACACTGAAAGCATGTAATAAATTTAACCCTTGTCTTCTAAAAAAACAAGTAATGAAAATAATAAAATTATATCATTTTGACTTAAATATTCAAGGTGATTGTGTTTAATATTAGTAATTATTGAACATATATATTCTGTTCATTTTAATCAGGAAGCCATGAACAATGTGTTTGATTAATAAACATATAAATGTGATAGGTAGTGAATAAATAGCATAACCATGCTAATATTTGTATCTTTAAATATCATACTATTTATTTTTATAAAGTGCAAACAGTATTGAAATGAAATTGAGAGACTGCAAAACTTCTCGCGCTCATTACTATAACAGCCAATCAGATCGTAAATACAAGATATTTAACAAGAATAAAGCAGTCCACCCTATTCTTTACTTGTCTTTCTATATATCCAAGCCAGTCTAAAGTACTTAGATCTGAAAGTGTGAATGTTAAATATATTCACACTTAACATGCTGTATGTTTGTAATTTAAACTCAGTGTGTTAAGTGTGAAGATAATTAATTTTCACGCTTTCAGATCTAAGTATGTTAGACAGGCTTGTATATATAAAAAGACAAATAAAAAACAGGATGGACCACCCTATTCTGGTTAAATTCTCTGTTTTGTATTTATGATTGACTGTTACAATAATGAGCACAAAAGGCTTTGCAGTCTCTCAATTTAATATCATACTATTTTAAAAGAAACACTATATTGTAGTATAAAATGTTAAGTGAAATTGATTTTGAAAGAATGGTAAGAAGACTCTTTTGTTTTATATATAAAAGGTTTCATATACTTTATTAAATCTCAGTTAAAAAAGGTCAATTTGTTAATGCATTGACAGTACTCTTCATGGCTTTGACAGTACTCTTAATTTCTTGATGAACACTGCTTTAACTCTCTCTAAAACTGGCATTTTTATGTTATTGCAATTAACTTACCCTCATTTTAAAACTTACACAGTACTGTAAGATGCTGCCATCTCTAGAATTATTTTACAAGTAAAAAAAAAACTTTTAACAATGGGAGACAGTGGACTTTCCTAGGTGCTGATTGGTTGTTGATCATATTGAACAAAAGGTTGTGCTTGTCAATAATTTTCACTGCACCTACTTTTTTGTTTTGATTTTCAAAATAAAAAAATGAATGTTTTATAGTATTTTTTATTTTTTACATATTGTAAATAATTTTGGTAATTATGCTGAAAATAAAATTATTTTAGAAAAATAGTTAAGATTTTAGTAATAATTACATGAACATATATATATATATATATATATATATATATATATATATATATGTATATATATTTATTGATATATATATATATATATATATATATATATATCAAGAAAGAAAATGAATGATGTATGCAAAATTTTCTAATAGATTACAAATGTTCTTTTTAGGTTCTCCTCTATAAAATATTTTTATAAGTATAAATAAAAAGTTATTTAAAAAACTTTCATTCATTACCATATTCTGACAAATTATTAATTTACTTTTTACAAATGAAACTAAAATAAATATGATATATAATTTACTGCTTATTCTGTAATTGACCAATCAAAGTTTTGGAGTTTTAATTCATTCAGCCAAGCAAAATTTTTGATACAGAAAAGATTAATAGACAAAACATTTGTTATGAAAGAACATTATTATTATTATTATTATTATTATTATTATTATTATTATTATTATTATTATTATTATTATTATTATTATTATTATTATTATTATTATTATTATTATTATTATTATTATTATTATTATTATTATTATTATTATTATTATTATTATTATTATTGTTATTATTATTATTAGTATTATTATTATTATTATTATTATTATTGTTATTATTACTAGTATTGTAATATATAATTTTATATTTTATTTATAAATACTAGTATATGGTATGAAAAACCAATATATCAAACCCCTTCTAAATTACATTCATTTCAGTATATGCAATACTGTATTTTTCAGCTGAAATATTATATATATATATATCAGAAAATAAAAACAATTTTGGTAAAAATAATATATTATATGTTATACACATTTATCTTTTTCTAATGTTCAACTATTAAGTAGAAAATATAAAATTTGTAGACATCCATATGTCTTCAAATCCAGGTAATGTAAATAGCCATATAAAATTGAACTAAGTTTAGATACATCATATAATAATAGATTTAACAACATAAAATTACCAAAACATTAAGAGCAAAAACAAGAATTGCAAAAAATTCAAATCATATATCCTGTGACTTGCTTTAATAAACATGTATTACAAGAGTTACATAATGGGTATGCACATAGCCATTAACATGCTTTTTAGAATATCCCTCTCATCAAACCAGTGTCTAGCTGTGTGTTTTATCAGTGAGAAACTAGAATATTTAATCTTTAGGTTTCATCCATTTAACATAAATAACAATATGGGACAAAACTAAGATCAGATGCACCATACATTTATAGCTTTAATAATACAAAAGCATGAAAATCTTAAGAGCAATAACAATAATTGCAAGGAAATCAAATCAAATATCACTGACCTCATTTAATAACCTTCTATTATAAATGTTATATATCAAACAAGTTTGTTACAATATCCCTAGTCCCAAACCAGTTTCTAACTCTGGCTTTGGCAACATTTGTAATACATGATAGTTAATATCTGAATAGATTTTAAGTATTCATGATTACTAGTAATGTATTTCCTTGAGGATTTATAATATAAAATTGATGTAGATAACATATATTTAATAATCACTGTTTTATGATTGGATTTAATTGTAATTATGGTTATTGCTCTTAAAATCTTTCTAATTTTGTATTGCTAAATCTATTAATATATGGTGTATCTAACCTAGTCCAATCCCATATGCCTATTTAAGTTAGATGGTGGGTGGAAATTTCAGATTGTTTACTTAAGAGTTAAAAATAAACTAAAGCTTTGATCTTGTCCTGGGTATTTACATGTAATTCTTGAATATCCTAGTGCCTCACTGATGACAGACAAACTAGATACCCATCTGACATTATGGATATTCTGAAAGACTTTGTTAAGAGATATTGGCACCTTCAACATATAGTATTCATGATATAACTTATTAAATTAAGTTATGTGACACAAAAGAGTGGTATATAATATGTCATTACATTATTTTAAAATTAAAATAAAAAGATTGTAAATTAAAATTGATTTATTAAAAATAAAAAAAACACTTAACTTAAAAACTGAAAATTAAAAGTTGTTTTAATGTATATATAGTTTGCACTGATGGAAAACTTTAAAAGTATTTTTTCTTTTTAAAATAAAAAAGGGAATTTGAACATACTTTTTTATAAATAAAAGAAGAAGTAAAGAATTTTTTTTAAAGTAATATAAATACAAATGGAAACATGTATTAATTAATTTCTGTAATCTCAAAATGAAAATTATTGTTTTTTTTTTTTTTTTTTTTAATTAAATGATTGTTTTAAAGCAAACTAGGCCTTGTGGTACTTAAAATAATTTAAAAGATCAGATAAAAGAATAAAAAGAATTAGCTTGACCAATGGAAGCACCAAGCCACAGCACGGACCAAAACAGAGATTAGGATTAGTGACATCTTGCTCATTGAATATGAAAATTTGCTAATAAGAGGCTAATAAAAATATAAAACACAAAATATGATTATTAAAAATATGTTGTTGTCTGAGATGTGGAGTGTTATATATATATATATATATATATATACACACACACATATATATATATATATATATATATGTGTGTGTGTGTGTGTGTGTGTGTGTGACTGTATTGCAGATTTTATAATGTAGAAGTCTGCAATAAATATAATTTTTTGACAACCAGCTGAGACCTCCCTATGACAGTTCTGGACCAAAAGGAATGGCAAGTAGCAGCTTTCATTTTTAAAAAAGGACAAACAATCTATGAAATGATCAGGAAGATGGACATCTAAATCTGCAGAATCCAGAAAATATACACTCTTTTTGCTTAGATAATATGAATTCTTTCAAATTTTCAATGAGTAATAGAAAATAACAACTCTCATCTAACCTAAAGAATTCAAGATCAGTTATTATTTTTTTTTTCTGCATATGTTTAATTAATAATTTCCATTTTTTGTTATTGGTTAATTGACTAAAATATTTAAATGTCTTAAATTTACGTTGGGAGTAAATGGCTGCATAGATTCGTGAACATTTAATTATAATATTTTATTTGTATACTGATTAAAATATATAATATTCAGTAAATATGGTGCCTCATGTTGAGTATCTAAAAATGTATTTAGTCATATATCTTTAAGTTACTGGTGTCAATGCGGCATCTTATGATGAATGCCATTGGGTTTATTGTAAATTTTCTCTGCAAATCCATCAATAACTTTTTATTTTAATAATTTATGTTTATTTTAAAGGATCTTATTTCAGTCTATTTGTTTCATAGTTAGGTCGATGCTGGTGGAGGGATACATGGGTGTTTATATCAATGTAATGTGAAGCATGTTTAGCATACATGGCAAAGTGCCCAACTGAATGCTTGACCCAAAGATGAAGTCATTGTGTTGCAATGGATGCAGACGTATTCCTTGCACCATTGACTTTTTTAGCTCTATGCATAGGGACTATAAGTCAACAGGTAGACCATTCTCTGCCATACATAGCACTTTTCTTTAATTATTTTATACACATGATTTCTTCGCCAGACAGACACACATTCCTGTATTGGATGAGGATCATGTCCTTCGAATAATATTATGCTGTCAGATGCATATTTCTGTCAGTGTGGTTTTATGCTAGAATCTTCTTGTTGCATTGGTTGTGACTTTATATCTGGAAGCAGGCATTGGTTTGGCTATGAACTTTTAGTCTGAGATCAAAAAATTGTTTTGAAAAGTTTTTAACTGAGTAATCTATGTAGCCTATATATACTCAACATTCTAAAGTAATATTTATTAAAATGTCCATCTGTGTGGACTGTTTAAAAAATAATAGTTTAAATTTGGAAAAATTTAATATTAAAATCTAAAAATAAATTTTATTTTTCAATTTTATTTATATGTGCATTAATAAATGTTTGTGTGTTAATTATTGGCAGTGGCTTATATATATATATATATATATATATATATATATATATATATATATATATATATATATATATATATATATATATATATATATATATATATATATATATATATATATATTTTATTATATATAATCATTTAAGCAAGTTTTATATTAAATCTCTGCTCCTCCATGAGCTAGTGGCATGGGCTGATGGTTGAAATAAAATAATTATGTAAAAGTCATATCTTAACAGTGTGTACCTGTCTATTCTATAAATTTTCCAGGTTTAAATAACCTAGTGGCACCCTGTAGCACAGATATGGTAAGACTAAAATGAACACCCCAACCATTATATTTTTATATATATATATATATATATATATATATATATATATATATATATATATATATATATATATATATATATATATATATATATATATATATATATTATAGTGTCTGATTCTTACTCCTTTTGTTCATGGAGGTGCCACCAGGTCATGATATACCTGGAAAATTTGTTTACCTTGATCAAAAGTTAATGATAATGATGATTTGCACTGACCATACCTAGAGAGAGTAAAAGCTGAATAATATTCTTCATGCAATTGAGAAAATGAAACCAGGACAATCATTAGCTAATATAATTTAAGCAAGTTTATAATTTAATAAAACTAATATAAAAAAATTTCAAGTACAAATATGTATTTACAATAAATGTTGTTTTCATTAAATTCTAACAAATGTGTACCAATATAAATAAAATGGCAATGCTCAGGCAGACAGACTAAATTTCTAATAGAGTTTTACAAGGGAGAGAAACATTTTCATTCAGCTGAAGAGTCATCTATGCAACTTTTGTTTTCTTATTCAAAAAGTTTTAAAACAAATAATAAACAAAAGATTCTTGCATGAATCAATGAATCTAGTGTGAGTGAGGGTTCACTAAATTATTGTGTAGTGATGTCATAATGAGCACAAAACCACAGCATCATATTGAACATTGCCATGGTTAATGGCAATGTAAGAAAATAAATAAGGTAAGTGGATATGACCGAGTATAAATTGAAGATTGAATTAAAACTTTTCTTTCAAATTTATTGAAAATATAAATTTAAAAGAATACTCCGGTGTAGATAATTTAAAATTGAGAAGCATTAAATCTCAGATTTAAGGAAAATAGACATGTATAACAGGTTTATAAGCAACCAAATGATTGACCAAAACTAAGCTGCTACAATAATAATTAAAAGTCTCAATAGAAGACAGGTAAGTAATCAGAAAATTATTTATGTCTGTCAAAGCATTTATTAAAAAAGTGAAATAGTATTTATACATGTCACAAGCTTTAAGAATTAACATCTCAGTACATGCTCTGACAAATAAATTTAAAACAAAACAGGGAATCTTAAAACTAAGATTCCAACACATTATAAATATCACTTATAATACAGAGAATAAATGCTAAAACTATTTAAATTTTACATTCAACATATATCATAAAAATAGATTACTTTTACGATTAAGGTGATATTGTAAAACCCTGGAAAAAAATAAGGAAACATGTTATCTCATGGTATAAGGTTAAGTTCTATGGATGTCTTTCAGCATGGCACATATAGTTAACTCTACTGGATAATTCCAGTGAAAACTTTAGGTTTCCATTTTCTGTTCAGGAGTCAGATGCAATGTTAGGAATCAGTTCTGGTTTAAGCTCTTATGACATGATTTTGCAGGCAAGTTTGGGAACCAGGGCTTGTATTTAAGTTGGTTTAGCACAGCATGATGTTGATGTGATTATTCATACCCTATAGTTTTGGCATTCTTGAGAATTTATAACAGAACAGCAATTCATAGAAGTCTCCAGATTTGTTTACTAACCGTGGAAGCAAAACTAAATTAGCACAATAAACATCAATAGCTGAAAAAAATAGGCCATAATCTTAAGGCTATATTACACATTCTTACCTCCATAAAATCTTTTAATTAGTTGATTGTGACCAGGGCATGGTATTACCTCAGACTTAATCTTAATTAAATATTCTAATGAGAGTTAATCTTATTGATAATTAAGTTTTAAAAACAATGTAAAACTAGTCTCAGCTTTAGTTAAAATACATTTAAAATGATTACTATCACAACAACAAGAATGCAATTAAAAAAAAGTTTCCAAAAGCTAAAATGCTTGCCTTTAATTACTTTGATAAAAAAAATAAGTGACCAAAAGAAAACAATTTTAAAAAATAAAAATCTATTAATAAAATAGAAATGAATAAATTTTAATGATGAGTATGTGTGTATTCTTATAACCAAAACTTTTTAATAGTTTCTTTTTTAAAACTTTATTAAAATGAACGTTAGTTGTTTTTGTAATGAGACTTTTGCTAATTCTAATATTTTCACAGATAATAGATGATTTCATATTATTATTATTTTCAAGATATTCTGTGTAGTAAAATATCTCAATAGCTGATGTTTCAGTACAATAACAAGTACTTTCCTCAGAGCATCCTCTTTTTCAAATCATATGCATGTGTGTAAGATTTAAAATAGTTTTTATCTGGTTGTTTCTCCTCATATTTAAATTCTATTAGTTGAGAAAGGTTAAAATTTATTTTGTCTCCCAATACTTTCTCCCAAATGTTGTTAATTTTCTTTATATATTACATTGAAATAAAAAAAAATTATTTATTTGGTTCATGGAACCAGTAGAATTTGAAAACAATGATTACAGAAATTGAGGACTTGTCATGATAAGAATATTGTCTTTATGTGATATTTAAAAACACAGATATATATATATATATATATATATATATATATATATATATATATATATATATATATATATATATATATGAAAATAAAAACAAGTTACACGTAACCTCTATCACTTGTTATTTATGATCAATAGATGGCGTCTTTACCAAAACCGCCGAAACAAGTGTAAAATATTTTTACATAAACCAAAAGGAGTCAGAATTAACTACCTCTTTCATTTTGCTCACCTCCAGATCAGCTGATTTCAAGCTGGTTTCTTTCGTCAGTGGAAGGATAGAGCTATAGAAACTAGGTCTAAAGGCTGACTCTCAAGCGTTTATATAAAACGTTTATATCAGTTTGCAAGCGTGAATTTTTCAGACCGGTAAAGTCTTCAAACTCAGCCTAGCAAGCTAGATATCTATATGGGTCTGATTTCAGTTCAGTTTCACCACATAGTCAAAGTCTCTGCAATATATATCATTGCAAGAAAACTTTAAAGGTACATTTATGAAAAATAAAAACAAGTTAGTCACGTAACCTGCTATCACTTGTTATTTATGATCAATAGATGGCATCTTTACCAAAACCGCCAAAACAAGTGTAAAATATTTTTACATAAACGCAAAAGGAGTCAGAATTCACTACCTCTTTCATTTTGCTCACCTCCAGATCAGCTGATTTCAAGCTTGTTTGCTTTCGTCAGTGGAAGGATAGAGCTATAGAAACTAGGTCCAAAGACTGACTCTCATGCATTTATGCAAAACGTTTATATCAGTTTGCAAGCGTGAATTTTTCAGACCGGTAAAGTCTTCAAACTCAGCCTAGCAAGCTAGATATCTATATGGGTCTGATCTCAGTTCAGTTTCACCACATAGTCAAAGTCTCTGCAATATATATCATTGCAAAAAACTTTAAGTACATTTATGAAAAATAAAAACAAGTTATCACGTAACCTCTATCACTTGTTATTTATGATCAATAGATCGCTTTACCAAAACCGCCGAAACAAGTGTAAAATATTTTTACATAAACGCAAAGGAGTCAGAATTAACTACCTCTTTCATTTTGCTCACCTCCAGATCAGCTGATTTCAAGCTGGTTTGCTTTCATCAGTGGAAGGATAGAGCTATAGAAACTAGATCTAAAGACTGACTCTCAAGCGTTATCAAAACGTTTATATCAGTTTCAAGCGTGAATTTTCAGACCGGTAAAGTCTTCAAACTCAGCCTAGCAAGCTAGATATCTATATGGGTCTGATCTCAGTTCAGTTTCACCACATATCAAAGTCTCTGCAATATATATCATTGCAAGAAAACTTTAAAGGTACATTTATGAAAAATAAAAACAAGTTAGTCACATAACCTGCTATCACTTGTTATTTATGATCAATAGATGGCGTCTTTACCAAACTGCCGAAAAAGTGTAAATATTTTTACATAAACGCAAAAGGAGTCATAACTACTCTTTCATTTCCCCCCTCATTTTTGAGGCTTTTTTTTTTCATTTTTTTCATTATATTTAATAAATTTTTAAAATTTATTTTATTTATATATTTAAACCAAAAAAAAAATATTTTAAAAGAGAATTAACCACCTCTTTCATTCACCTCCAGATCAGCTGATTTCAAGCTGGTTTGCTTTCGTCAGTGGAAGGATAGAGCTATAGAAACTAGGTATATATATATATATATATATATATATATACACAAAAGCTCAAAGAAATAGACATATATATATATATATATATATATATATATATATATATATATATATATATATATATATATATATATACACACACACAAAAGCTCAAAGAAATAGACACATGTTAATATAAAAACTGGTGTTATTAGTGAAAATGATGGGTGTTATGATAGACAATTTTGAATGAAATCAGTGCCCAATAGAAGAGTATATACAAGATGTAATACAAGAATTTAAACATAGTCATTAGACTATTGAACTTGAATTACAATGCGTTCATGTCATGGTGAGAAAAATGATAGAAAGCATAAGTGATACCAAAAACAAGATAAAATTATAAAGAACAAGAGTATGAAAATATATATATATATATATATATTAAAAAATACAGTACTTAAATGTTTATAAAATATATTTATAACCGTCACCTTTCAACTATCTTTGTAGTTTTTGTCAATTAACACTTTTAAAATGTCAGCTTTCTTATAATTCCATAATTCCCATGATTCTGTGATCTCAACATTTGCTGCTTGCCGATTAATTAAATTTTGCTTGTATTTATATTTTAAAATCACTTCTTTATTTTTTATTATTATTGTTCTTTTAGTATCCAATATTTTTATGTTACTATAATTAAAATAAAAACCACATATACATGATTTATTATGGTCACAAAAGACAGTAGCTGATAAATTATCATAATTTTTGTAATTATGTTTTGTATTTTGAATCCTTTTAATAATAAGAAGTGCTATTTTGTTCTTTTTCCAAATGTTCACCTGGATTCACCTATATATACACTGCCACACCTACATGTCCATTTGTAAATGATACAATTTTTTTTGTTCATAATGTCTTATCTTTAGAATTTTTATTAATTTATTTAATGTAGGTAGTGCATAAAATGCAATATCACATATAACTTTATAAATTTTCTTAATGAAATGCCTCTTGATTTGAAATATATAGTATTGATATCCAAATTTTTTTATCAGAAAAAATAACATTATTATTAATATTATTTTTATATTTAAACTTAAAATTTGTAACAGTATAGTAAACACAATCATAATTATATCCATTTAACAATTCATTATAATAAATTTCAATATTTTTGGTTTTATCTGATGGATATTTACAAAAGTTATCATTTATAAATAAGAAGGACTTTAAACCTGCCATTTTATGTGTTATTGGTATTTTTGATTCATATGGAATATATCCTCTTTTTGCTATTGATTTTAGAGTCATATAATAATCCAGTTTATCTTTGTTTCTAGTTATCTTGAAATCTAAAAATTAGACACACATTGAATTTTCATCTACTTTAATCCATTTTAAGCTTTTTATATTATTTAATTTATTATACAAATCACTAATACCATTTGGCTTTCTACAAACAAAAATATCATCAACATATTGATTGTATAAAGTAATATGTTTGAGATAATATTTCTTTTTCAAAATATTTTCTTCATATGTAGGTATAACAAATTACATATTTGGGCAACTGTAGGAAGTCCCACCAGCTAGCCATTACTCATTTTATATATTAAAAGTTTAGGCGTTCAATTTGTTTATAATATTTTTAAAAAAGCCAAAAATAAGTTAATTGATAATTCTACTTATTATAGGATTTATCCCTCAGCTGTAATATGTCCTAAAATATTTTCAAATATAAATTGCATAAAGGAAAAGAACGATTACAATTAATGATTGATTTTGGGGGTGCATTTTATTATGACACATGTAAATTAATTGAGAAAATGTTACAGAAATTTTTTGGTTTTGTTATGTATACAATACATTCATCATTTGATTTCTTTGGTAAAATTAATAATGTTATTATTGATAAATGTGATGTTATTTGTATTTCTGATGTCAATGAAACGTATGGATCAATTGATAGAATATCTTTTATTGAAATAATTAATAATGCATTAAAGTTAAATATGATAACGTTAAAATAATAAAATTTATTATTGAAACATTTACTTTACTAATAAAAATATTTATGCGATTTTTAAGCATGAATTTTATAAAATGAGTTTTTACTGGCAGATGGGTCATCCTACATTTGCCCACATATGTGATAAATAGAGAAAGTCAGTTCTAGAGGCATTACAATCACTGATTTGAAAATAACATTAATGTTCTCTTAATAACAAAAATATTAAATTAAGATATGTTTTTTTTTTTTTACTTCCACATAGGAGGAACTTTGCATGTGTCATCTTGCTTAATAATACAATCTGATCTTTTTAGTATCTCAATAGCTTTTTTGATTTTACACTGGTAGAGATTATCACATCTGGATATAATGCCACTACTAGAAAAAAAATGACTTGAATCTATAGTGTAGAGTGAGAATGCTGATAATGTGAGTATTTTTAACTGCATTAGCATGTTCATATGATATATCACTGATGCAACAATTGTTCATACCTATGTAAAAAGTTTTAAAATTATCACATGATGTTTCATAAACCCATGAGATTGAAGAGGGATTGAATCCTTATACATGATTATTATAATACTGATTCTTTGATAAGTAAAAAACCCAAAATATATACAACATTTCCTACTCATCAAATGATTATTATTATAATAACCAAACCTAAGAATTCAGTCCCTCTTGAATCTTATAATGTTTATAAAAGCTCAAGCAATAATTGTGAAGCTTCTTACATAGATATGAATAATTATTGCATCAGTTTTAGGAAATATTATCATGATTATTTAGTTAAACATCACTCATCATTATCAGCACTCTCATGCCATACTATAGATTCAGGTCACAAAATTGATTTTTCTAGTACCAGGATCATATCCAGATATCCAGATGGGATCCAATGATATACTAAAATGGTCAAATTGTATCAATAAGCAAGATGAGATAAGCAAACTTACTTCTATGTGGAAAGCTTTTTTTTTAAAAGAATATCTAAATTTAACTTTTTTGGTGTTCATGGGGCTTTAACATTATTTTCAAATCAGTGATTGTATCATCACTCCAAACACCTTTATACCATTTAATCACCTAGTAAAAGACTTGTATGATCAAATCCAATGTTTTTCTAATAATATTAAAAAAAAATAACATAGATGAACCCATAAAATTTGTCTTTTATATGTGCAACCTGTAAAAATCTTTCTATCAATACACATATATAATTTTTCTGCATCAATGTTCAATTATTTAATTGTTTGGTAATTATTGATAAATTAATTAAATTCTTTATTTGAAAAAAATTAAAATAATATATCTCTAATTTAAATTAATGGTTTTATTCGAATAAGATTAAATTTCTTGAGAAATCTGAATCAGTTAATTATCAAATATGTTTACTTTAACTATGTGTAACTTCCTTTGTTTATGTGTGTGTTTAGGAGTGTGTGTGCATGTTTATATTTTGATTTCTTTGTTATAATTGTTATGACATTTATGATTAACCATTAAATAGTTAAAAATAATATTTTGTTAAAAGGAGTTGATATGGGTTTCTCAATTTATTTTGAATTTCTGATCAATTTGAGGTGTGAAAAAGTCACCAGTTATTAAAATAATAAAATATTATTTTATTGTTTTGTTTTAATTATTTAATTTTATCAGTTATTGAAAGTTAATTAAAATACACCTTTGATTCAAACTTGGCCATTAAAAATCACACGAATTTCAGTTATATAATTGTATTACTTATTTCCATGTCATAAGTAAAATATTTTAGGAGAGAAGACATTAATGTTGTTGGGTGTGAAATAATTTTTGATACCTGTTAATTCAGGTATACAAGATAAGATTGCCAGTGTCAGATGTCAGCTGTTCTTGATTTCTTGCTCACTCTCTGACTGGTTCTGCTTATAATCACCATTTGATAGATCACGGCAATCTTCACATTTTAACAATAATAACTTTATTTCATTATTTTATTTCTATTTAATTATAAAGTTACCAAATCTTATAGTTTATCAATTTAACATGCATTGCTGCAAAAGTTAGTAACTTATTTTTTTTTTATTGCTAATTTCAATTTTGAACATCCTTACTACTTTAATATGCTCCATGAAAAGTGTCAATTCTAAAAGGCTTAATTTCAACAGTTATATTTTAAATTATTTTGTAAAGTAAACCTCGTGATAACTGTTATATTAATTTGTAATGCTATGGGGCAGTGTACTTTATTATATCATGTTGCCATATTTTAACTTTTGGAGGAGGTAGACAAAACACAAGTTTTAATTAAAGAAAAAAAACTGTAAAAAATGATGTTAATGATGATAAGGTTGTTTTAATTATTTCTTCCCAATTATTAAGAATTAAATGTCCAACTGCCTGAATTTTTATGAATATTTAACATATTGTTTTTCATATTAAATTTATAAATCATGAATACCATTCTTTCTGTGCACAACCACAATGTAATTTTATTTTTATTACCATCTGGGATCTAATTGCCGATAGATTAGTAAATCATTTTACATTTAAGGATAGTGTTATTATCATATGGACATAGATTGAATAATTTATATGTATGTACTTGGTTTCTGATGAATGTTGCCTATGCTTTACTACTATTTCAAATTTATGTTAGACAATAATCAATTTATTCACTGTAATGATAATGATTATCATTATCATAATAGTGTAAGGGTTCAAACTCAGTTAAATAGCCATTTAGATGAAAATTGTCATAATTTGTGATACTTCATATAGTAATAAAGGTATTATGAGTAGATGCCTGACAGGGAATACTTTATAAAGAACGTTGCTTAATTTATTCGTTGAAGATATGACTATTATTATTGTTTCTAAGTTAAACATTTGTTTAATGCAATAGTTTAATTAGAACAGATTATAAAGAAATTAGCTAATAATCCAGCTATTTAATTTAATTTTATGTTTGTTTTATAGAACATATTATAATGTATGAAAGGAAGAAAATGTAATTTTAAGTAATGATTTTTTAGTGAAGCAATCCTAGGTGTATTATTAGAACATCCTACTAAATAGAAACAGCTCTGTGTTGGACATATATCTTTCTAAATATTGTTGTAAATAATTTATGTTATATTTATGGTTAATAAAGGTACTTGTTAATCATTTAAGTCTAGTTTTTGTGTATTTTCTATATGCAAAATTTCTTGGGTCCTGAATTCTTAAATGTAACAAAAATCTTGCTCAATCAGATAAACAGTCCTCATGCAGATTCAAATCATTAATGTTTATGAGAAAACATTAAAAAAATGTGTCAATTCCGAAACGGAATTGTAATTAATTCAAAGAATAAATATTTATTTAATTTTCCAATGAATTATGTAATCCATCTTTAAGATTGCATATTACCTATCATTTTATTAATAAAGATATAATAATTAAAATTAATTATTTTATTGTGTTGATAATGAGTGAGAGAAGAATATAAAATGTAGACATCGTGGATAAAAGAACATAATTATTCAAAATTATATACTTGTTTTATCAGTATTACTCAGATTTGACAAATCTTATGTAATTGCACCTATTAGTATAGCACATTAGGACACATTAATTTCTAAGAAAAGTGTCTGTCTCCTACACACTATCAGGATGTCAATCTTTTATTTAGCAACACAATACAACAGTGTAATTTCTAGAGTGTGAAAAAAAAACCAGAGATCATTAATTATAACTTATTACCTCATTAATTATCATCGTATGTATTGAATTATAACTTTAGTGATGGTAGAAAAAATCATTATAGTTTATTGTACCATTAGAAAGGTATCTTCCATTTTATACCACAAGAGTATAGTAAATCATGCATATTGATAAATAATTATGTGTTATGTATTATATTAAATAAGACTTAAGCATTTATTAAATGTTGTTTAAAGTGCAAAATGTTTGTAGCTCAGATAATGTGTTTTGATGGAGGAAAATATATAATATTTTAGAATATTTCTTGGAAAAAGGTGGAGCTTTTCTCTTTTCCCAGTATTGTTATTTATTTTATAATAATATATTTGTTACTGCCTTAAAATTTCCTCTTTTGTTAGAATGCACATTTCTGTAGCTAAGTATAAGATAACTAGTCAAGCAGTTGTGTCCTAGTGGTTGGCGTATCTGTCTTTCAAACTGATGGCCCGGGTTCACTTCCTGGTCAATGTATTTGACATAGGAAAAAAATAAGATAACTAATCAACAACTGATCTTAGTCAGCTGTATTAAGAGTCTCAATATTATAAATATGTTTACTATTTCTCTTGGTGAATTATTTATATTAGATTACATTGTTAGCTCCCTTTCATTGTATCCTCGTATATATATATATATATATATATATATATATATATATATATATATAGCACATTAGGACACATTAACTTCTAAGAAAAGTGTCTGTCTCCTACACACTATCAGGATGTGAATCTTTTATTTAGCAACACAATACAACAGTGTAATTTCTAGAGTGTGAAAAAAAAACGGAGATCATTAATTATAACTTATTACTTCATTAATTATCATCGTATGTATTAAGCCATATTGGTAAATTCAAAATAATTTTAACAAAAAAATAATAAACATATATTTTCATTAATTTACGTATATATGATAATGATTACTATGCAATCAAAGTGTTACTGATTAATTAAGATATGTGTTTTGTTCTTTTACTTTTAAGAATATTTTGCAGTTATGTATAGTATATTTATAATGGTTATATATAAAATTATTTCTGGAAACTTAGACAAGACATTTCGTTAAAGATTCTTATTTCTAAAATTATAAAAATGTGTGTAATGATATTTAATATTGTTATTTCCTCCTCATTCTTAAACGCTATTGGTTGTGAAGATTTAAAAAAATATTATCCACCAATAGATTTTTTCAGAAAATTGTTAATTTTTTTACTTCACATTTTACATTTATTTCTTTAGGTCTTTTAAAAATTATTTTAACTTATACTACTTTTTAGCAGTCTCCCAATCATATTGTTCAATTATTGCAAGGATGTGTTTTATTAAAATTCAGGGATGCTATAGAGACTTTTAAAAGGCATAAGTGCATAAAAAATTGTGAACTGAATAAAATTATCAATATTTGAAAAAGTAGAATTTTTTTAAAAAAACTTTTCAACACATAGAATTTGATAAGAAGAGAACATTAAAAAAATAACATTTTTAATATCACCACACACTTTTATGATTTGAGTAGACAAAGCTCTTAGAAAGGTACCTGTTATATTGTCCTGAAACATCAGATATTTACTATTTTATTTTTATTACACAGAAGCTCTGGAAATAATATTATGAATTTATTTATCTGTTAATATATATATGTATAGTCAAAACTCAAATTTAGTGTAACTTCAGTAGGTGATAGAATGTCAAGTAGTTGATTTTAATAAATAATGCATTTTCCAGGAACATTAAAATAGGTTACTATGATGATGAAATATTAAGGCAAGAAGTGAATGGCTATTATTATTGCAATATACAATTATTAATTAATTGTATTCATAATAAATTGCATTGCTTTTTAATAAAGTTATTTTTTATTATATGTATTTTTGTTATTGCATTCATTAATAAAATATTTTAAACAATATACAGGAATATTTAATGTCTGAATATATTTATTATTATGTTTATAGGATATATCTAACGATTATAAAATATTAATAACTCAACTGTATTTAAAAAGGTAGGCATATGCAAGCATTTATCTAAAAAAAAAAAATCAAAAATAACCTCAGATATTTTACAAGGCATTCTCTTGCATTTACTTTTCGAGTTGGTGATTTAATTTTATTTTAAGAACTACATTTAAATTGTGCCTAGTTTTAATATATATATATATATATATATATATATATATATATATATATATATATATATATATATATATATATATATATATATATATATATATATATATATATATATATATATTTGAGTTGGATAGCTGGGTTTGAAGACATGTAAATGTCTGAAAGTTTCACATTTTCCACTCAATAGATAACTTTTAGATAAGTGCTTGGTTTTTGGGTTGGTATTTTTAGATTTAGCGTCTGATCTTACCATGACACCTCTCTGAGGAGTGCCAAAGAACGAAACCATGGTCAGAGGTTTGGTCAGGACAGAGATATTTTAAGTGCTGGCTCTGGTTAAGCATTTATCATAAAGCTTGTAGAAGAATTGGTAATCCTCATTGTATATATATATATATATATATATATATATATATATATATATATATATATATATATATATATATATATATATATATATATATATATATATAGAGAGAGAGAGAGAGAGAGAGAGAAAGAGAGGATTTGAACTCAGCATTTCAAACAACCTTCCACTATTCACACAATCTCATACTACTGATAAACATGACTACACACAAAGAGAAAAGTAAACAATCACCAAAATATGTATTTTGTGCTAAACCAGCACTCATCAGTTGGTCCAGATTATCATCTCCCATATATATATATATATATATAATATTTTTTGAAAAAAAAACAACAACATTATTTTGCATTACAATCCGATATTTCAATGGACTAGCAACCACCTGTATCAAGGTTAACTTTTGAAATAAAAAACTTTAGATCTCAAATCATAACATTACTCAGTACAAGATGAAAAATGAGATTCAACTTGAAATAGTTCAGCATTCACAATATGAGATTTATCAAAATGTTTATTTCCTTCAGTTTTTTCACCTATTAATGTTAAGTTAATATTAGATAAACCGAGAGGTTTCCACATAGCTGGAATATGTTGTGCTTTGTCAGCCATATGTAAACCAGTAAGGTCTCTTTAATATTTCAAATGACTCTCTCATGGTTCTTAAATCATATCTATACAAATTAGCATGTAATTTTGTGTTGTCAAAATAATGTTTGTGACTAATTTCTAAAAAATGGGAAGTAAAAACTGATGTGAAAATTTTTTGTTAAAAGCATTTCTATGTCCCTTAATTCTGACATTTATTCATCTATTAGACTGATCCACATAGCCTCTTGAGCACTGTCAACATGGAATTTCATAAACTCCTTGATGTTCCAAAAATATTCCGTCTTTAGGTTTATATAAAAAAAAATCACCATTTTTTCCAATAAAAAAAGTAGTCTTTATATTAAAACAAAATAGTCTTTTGCTGATTTTATTAGTAACCCCTTTAATAGAAGGTAAAATTACTCTATTAAAAGAGGATTTGTCAATACTATCCTTTTTTTTTAGTATTAATATTATATAAAGCCTTATATATGATATTTTAATTATAATTATTAGAAAGAAGATTATTTTTTGTAAGTTCTATTTCTTGAGTAAAATGTTCTTTATCATATAAATTATAAGCTCTAGTCAAAAGATTTTTTGCTGCAGAAAAAAAAAATTGTGCAGGATGATGATGAAAATTTAAATCAAGATATCTGTTTGTATGGATGGATTTTCTGTAAAGTGATATGGGTAATGTTTCCTTACATTTTCTTGTAATTAAAACATCTAGAAAAAAAGTGATCTGTTATTTTCCACTTCCATAGTAAATTTAATATTTGGATGCCAATTATTTATAAAAACAAGCAAGAATTTAAGAAATCAATACCATGAGGCCACATGACAATTATATCATCCACATATCTAAGCCATATAGAAGTTTTTTAGTAGCTGCACATAAAACTTGACTTTCAATATTATCCATGAAAAGATCAGCAATTACAGGTGACAGTGGAGATACCATACAAAGTCCTTTAATTTGTTTAAACTTTTGAGAATTGTAAACAAAAAATGTATTTTCAAGGCAATGCTTCGCTAATGGAATTATAAAATCAGGTAAATCATTGTATTGTGTTATTATACTTAATGCATCTTCAAAAGGAATATTAGTAAACATAGAAGAACCATAAAAACTAACCAATAAATCAGTTCCAGTTAGTGTCCAAGTTTTTAATTATAGCAATAAAATGACTTGAATTTTTAATTTTTGACAGAATTTTGTCTGTCAATGGTTGTAAGCATCCGACTAAATATCTAGCCAAAGCATGTGTGGTAAAACCTAAAGCACAGACAATAGATCACAATGGAATGTCAGATTTATGAATTTTAGACAAACCATAAAATTTAGGATATAATGAAAAACATTCTCTTGGAGAAATTTTAATTTTCATATCTTCATCTATGCTAGAACGTTTGATTAGACATTTTGTATTTTTCTCTAATTATGTCAGAGGATCTTTAACAATCATTTTATAAGTTCCATCATTTAATAAATCAAATTATTTACAATGATTTACCTGATTTTATTATTCCATTAGTGAAACATTACCTTAAAAATACATTTTTTGTTTATAATTCTTAAAAGTTTAAACAAATTAAAGGACTTTCTATGGGATCTCCACTGTCACCTGTAATTGCTAATCTTTTCATGGATAATTTTGAAGTCAAGTATTATGTACAACTACTAAAAACCTTATATTTGGCTTACATATGTGGATGATACATTTATCATATGGCTTCATGACATGATGCCATAATTTTTTTTCTTATCTTTATAAATAATCGGCATCTAAATACTAAATTTATTATGGAAGTGGAAAATAACAGATCACTTTCTTTTCTATTTGTTTTAATTACAAGAAAGTGTGACAAAATATTATCAATATCAGTTTACAGAAAATCCATCCATACAGATATATATCTTGATTTTAATTCTCATCTTCATGCTGCACAATTTTTTCTGTAACAAAAAATCTTTTGAGTAAAGCTTATAATTTATCTGATAAAGAACATCTTATTCAAGAAATAGAACTTTCAAAAAAATCTTCAACTTTCTAATAATTATAATAAAAACATCATATGTAAGGTTTCACGTAACATTAATACTAAAAAAAGAGGATAGAATTGACAAATCCTCTTTTAATAGAGTAATTTTACCTTATATTAAAGGGGTTACTGATAAAACCATTAGAAGTCTATCTTGTTTTAATATAAAGACTATATAACATTGAAGATTAGTATCCTTTGCTATAGCCGGCTTTGGTGTATTCCACCATCTTAAGTGGCAATATCTTAATATGTAAATCTTATTAAACTCTCACACTAGTAACACTCCCATGTGAATTACCTAATTTCCATAAATTGTAAATACTAACACAATTATATATTTATTCAATATATTAAATGTACTATTTATAAAATATGACTCCTTAATTTTTCTTTTCTTCAAATTATTTTCCATATGCAAAATAAAAACCCTACCATTGCAGAATTCTCGCTTACAAATCACTGCATATTCTGCAAAAAACATATTTATACCTATCTTCAAAATAATGCAACTTATTATATAATAATTCATGTTCTCTAATCCTTTTTTTCAATGCACATTTAGTCTCCCCAATGTAACTATATCCACAATGACATATCACTTTATATATAATATTACATTTGTTGCTTTATAAATACAATCTTTACCAGTAATAACCAATCTTTTAGTATTTGCACCCACTTTAAATGCAACATTAAAATCAGCAAAGGTCAATGATGCAAACTTATTACAATATCATTTACATAAGGCAATCCTATCCACCTTTCTTTTCCATATTATCTCTTCTCCATCTATTTCTAAACCTACGCAGTACACATAAATATTTTTTACACAAAACTTCATTTCTAAAAAGAAATGTTATAAAACCATCCAATTTATAGGTAAGTGGATCATTTGAACTTGGAAGAACAACTCCTCTAATTAATAATGGTTTCAACACCATTTTATTATTAATTTTATTACCTTCTATTCATAAAATCAGATCAAGATATTTTATTCTTTTTTCACTCTCTTCAGAAGTAATAGTCCATGTTAATTCATCAATATCATTTAATTTCATAAACAGTTTTTGCCCTGTCATATTTTACTCTATAATAACCACATCATCCACATACCTAAAATAATTTTAAACACCAGTCAAAAATATATATTTTTTAATCATCCCTTCATAATATGATAACACATAACTACATTTATTTGATGAATCAGGCAAACCCACATGCCAACTGTCATATATCATATACAATTGATCTTGAAATATAGCTATCAAATTCTGATCAATATATAATAACAAATCCTTCACAAACATACAATAAAACTTTACACTCCTTTTTCATATAAAACTTGATCAATAATATTAATAGTCTTCTTTTTTTATCGAACCATATAATTCTGCAACACTGCAACATCCAATCTAAATAATTTATTGATTCTTACATATCTTTGGGGAATGACTTTAAACCAATACCTCATGCCACTCCCAGAAAAAAAATATTTCTCCTCCTGAAAGAATATGCAAATTCAAATATCATTGGGTATATATGAATATAAATAATTATTCAAACAAAATTAATAAACAAGTATCCTTATGACAAATAAAGATTTAAGACCCAGTAAGATCATGTCCCATTTGCTAGCTCAGCATACAGCTCTGCATACTCTATTCTCAGTTGAATGAATGGGGATCGGTAACTCACACAATTAATTAATAATATAGTTAGAGAAAGTAAATGACAAAGGGAATAAAAATATATGGTGGTTGTCACTTTAGAATTATAATATAAATATTTTATTAACCCATTATTCCATACCATTTATAATATGAACACAAAATTAACATCCCCATATTAATTAAATATACAAACAAATATTACACACTACATAAATCATTTTAAGAAAACAAAACTATAATCATAAAGAAATACTTGTCAAAGCAATTATTAGACTAAATAAAACTAACTTTCTTTCTTAATAAGTAAAAATGGATTAAATACCTAATACATGATAGTGGTCTGTGGATTATAAACTTATACATGTGCATTAAGCAAACAATGAAAAATTAATATGTTACATAAAAGTCATGTTTGTGTATGTATGTACATAAGACATATATTTATGAAATGTGTATTAAAGTTTTTTTATAAAATAAACACAACAAAAAATAATGTACCCAATAAAGTCTCTAAGCTTCACATTTATATGGGTTTTGAGTGGGATATACATATACTACAGCAAGGCCTGGACTTGACTGTGGCACAAGTTCATGGAATTTATCATCATCATTACTTGGTGCTTGAATCTTGGCATTTAAATTATTTTGGGATGGCAGGAGCAGAGCTGACTGGATGCACTGATGTGGACTTCTACCCCATAATCATTCTATATACAGGAAAGTGCTTGATTTGCATCTTTATGCTGGACAACTGATATTACACACTATAAACAGACTTTTCTTGTTTTATGAATTCTAGGTTAATTACAGGCTTCAATGGCATGTTGCAGTTAAACATTTCATTGACATCAACTGAGTATATGGTAGAATAATCATCTGCTCATAATTTAGCTTTCCAATAGTTGGATAGTTATCTGACATTACTCTACACCACTTAATTGTCCAATGTTTAAATCATCAACTACTGACCAGCTAACTGCTTGAATGATTATTTGAATGACTGCATGAATTAGTGTTCATTGGTTCAGAATGACTGAATTCATTTTTAATTAGAGTAAATGTCATGGATTAGGGTGAATCAGAATTGGCATGCTTGCTCAAAAAATTGCAAGACTTTGCATGGTTCCATTAACAGCATTAGCTTAACAATAATATTAGACTTAGACTCCTAATAAGATTTGCCTTCGAAAAACAATAATGAACTGCCTTCTTGCAACTTCAGAACAGATCTATATATTTTCAAATACTCCCTCAATTCAGGTATCCTCTCCAATAAAGAAAAATCAATTAATTAAATCTTTTTTTTTTCTAATTGGTTTAGACGATTCATGAAACATTCCAATGCAAGCACCCAAGTGCTTTAAGAATTTGATTTCCAATTAGTTTTTTTTTTATATATCTCCATTCATATCACAATATCACTAATGAAAATTTTAATGAATGATAACATATTTTTCATTTTTCTTTAGTAATTACATTATCACAATCGACTTTTAAAAATATATTTCACTTAAATTGGACATTCTCCTCTCCCTGCATTCTCGGAAGTCTATTCAAGTTGTTGTTGTCCAGTTGAAATTATTTTAGAATGGACAGAAAACCAGAATGCCTTTAGGCTTTTCTTAAATTTAAGACAATGACCCCCCCCCTCTTCCTCAAATGCAACTGAAGAAAAAAACAACCATTAAAACTTTGATCTTGAAATTATTTTTAACTTATTTTTAAATAGTTATATTTCAAATTTTCCTTTTTACATTGGTTGTAAACACGCAAAAAAAATACAGAATCACAATTTGTTAAATAAATGCCATTTCTTTAACAAACAAAAAAAATTAAAATGATAAATACATATTTCTAAGCCTTTAAATATTGGATTTAATCATATATGTGTGTGAGTTTATGTTATAGCCACAGTTCTCTCTTTTAATTTATAATAAGTTTAATTATATAAATCATATACCCCCCCCCCATTTAATGGTTTTTTTTACGTATTTTTGGCCATTAATTTGTTTAACATTATCTTGTGCTTACCACAGTAAACATGCCTGGCACAATATATATATATATATATATATATAACCAGTAAACATGCCTATATACAATATATATATATATATATATATATATAACCAGTGCTCTGTATATATCAAGATAGAAAATCATTATACTTTAATGGACAGGTTTCAATATACTCCAACCTCCAACTCTTCAGCCTTCCATAATATTGGAAATCTGATGATTGAAATCCCAAATCCTATGCTGATGCCAATATTATTGTAATGCTCATATTGACCTCAAGTCACTCCTCATGTATAGGACAATATCCATTTAAATACATAAAAGAAAGATTGGCAGAATGCAAGCCTAATGTGTAAGAATTTAAATACAAACATTTCTATACCTTTAACTTAATGGTAAATAAAGGGGATTTGAACTCAGACTATCAAGCAGTCTTCAACTATCCACACTATCTCATAAAACTTATACACATGGTCATCCACATGTAGAAAACATAAACAATCACCAATATATGTTTTGCATGCTGAACGAGTAGTAATCACTTTGTCCAGATTATCATATCACACACATATAAATAATCAGTGTCCAGTTTATATTAAGATAAGAAATCTTTATACTTTATTGTATTTCAAATCTTATACTTTAAGCCTGCATTCTCCCCATCTCTCTTCTATGTATTTAAATAAATACTGTCCTATACATGAGGGGTCATAATGATTTGAAGTCAACATGGTATTACAACAATATTGATATCAGTATTGGCTTTTGGTATTCTATCATTATATTTTTAATGGTATCGATGGCGGAAATGTTGGAGGTTGGAGTAGATTGAAGCCTATTCATTAAATTCTAAATATTTTCTATCTTAATATAAACTGAGCACTGATTATTATATGTGTGTGAGATGATAATCTGGACAGACTGATGAGTGCTGGTTCAGCAAGTAATATGTATATTGGTGATTGTTCATCTTTTCTACATGTGTATGGTCATATGTATCAGTAGTATGAGATAGTGTGGATATATATACTACAAACATAGTTATAAGAAACCTGTTTTTTTTTTAATATGTTAGTTAGATTATAAATAAAAATATAGCTTAAATCACAGCATATGAGCTTTAGAGATGGAACACTACTTATACTTAATACTCTTCTTTCCAAACACAAGATAAAGACTTTTTAAAATATATAATGGATCCACTCTATCTTTTTCAAGCAAGCTATATGTATGGGCCAATCTGAAGCATTTAAAATTTAAAGCATGAAGATTTAATAATCACTTTAAATTACTAATCATACGATTTTTGTTAATGACGAATGCAAAATTTTAACAATTTACGACATGCCATTATTAGGTAAAAACTTAAATATATGCAAATATTTTTATTTATATAGCACAATGTTTTTATATATTACTTAGAGAAAATTGTTTTGGGGATAATATATATATATATATATATATGAACTTTAAGTAAAACATGAAAATTGTTTTGGGGATAATATATATATATATATATATATGAACTTTAAGTAAAACATGAAAATATTTATGAAAACATTTATTTTTGAAAAATATAAATTTTCAAAGCATAAAGAGTATTACAAAACATTATTTGGTTTGGAATTAACATTGAATTTGAACATTGAATTAAAGTCTAATTAAAATAAGATTAACCTGATGTAGATTGGAGAACAATAAATAATTTAATTTTAGATAATAATTTTATTAAAAATATCATGAGCAGTGTTACTTATATCATTAATAAATAAATACATTTAGGTATACATATATAACACTCTAAATGTAGATATTGATAATTATAACATCATTATTATATTTAATGTTCAATAAGTCAAAAAAATAACAACATATATTTTTCTCTTAGAATGCACACTGAACAGTGTCTTATGCTTTTTATGTTCTCAAGATAAATTGTAATTGTTTTAAACTCAAATAAGATTTAGGAATGTTTAATAAAAAAAATATTTTCTAATTTAAAAGAAAAATTATACCTATGGTTTTACCCTTCAATAATAAATTCAGTTTGGAAATTTGTTAAAATCATTATAACATATTTATTTCCTTGATGAATAACTAATGTTTGTTATTTTTCCTAATACTTTTAAATTCGTTAATACTGTTGCTTTTGACTGGAAGTTTTACCATTTGATAATTTTGTTCTCATACTCTTAGAAAAACATTATGCTACAAAATTTATCAAATACTTACTTTCAGGGTTGATTATTACTCCCTTAACAGGTATTCCAGTGCAATTTGGTCCTAGATAAAAACACTAATATATATATATATATATATATATATATATATATTTAGTGTAATTATATATATATATATATATATATATATATATATATATATATAATTATCAAAATTACACCAAATTCACAACTTTACCAGAGTAGTCAAAAAATAAACTCTAATGGTCTATCACTGGTTTCACTGCTACCAGCAGAATTTTCAAGTGTAAAGATCCACAAATTAAACAAAATTACCCACAATTCCACTAACCTCCTATATATCCTTAATAATAATGGAACTTTTAAATCATTTAATTGTTTCAGTATTGTACTCTTTTAGTAATAGAGATTTCATAATTCTTTTTATTTCATTTAACTCAAGAAGACAACCTTTGCTTCATTAAAATTAATAATCTAGCTTCTAGCCTTTTCAGGTATATATAAAGCTAACTACGGTATGCATTTTTAATGTTCAATTCTGATTTATATATTAATGAAAAAGACACAGCCACAATATTAATTTTTATAAAGTTAGGATTGTGAGAGAAATGAAAAAAACAATCTAAAGCATCTTTATTACTAAAAATGCATGATTCTGATGCAATTAACTTATTTAAAAGTTGTATTAGTATGAAGAGTATATGGGAGATAAGCGACATTGTGGATAATGTTTACATTTTATAGGTTATTAAACTAGATTTAATTAAAGGGAAGAATAATTTTTTTTAATAAGTTAACAATAAATATAAATTTATACTTTAAAAAAATCATAATAATAATTTTGTTAATGAATGCTGTTTTTAATTAAATAAATGTGTTTTTTCTGTTTGTTTTTATGTATGTAAAAAAACGTGTATTTTTTAAAATCAAATAAAAACTAACTTGGGAGCAATTTATTAACGATTGTTAATTTTATTAGTTAAAGCATTAAAATCAAGTCAAAACAATCTTTAGTAAAAATATAAAGTTTTATTAGGTTACATTTTTGACATTACTAATGTGTTATGTTATTGAATGACTAGCAAAAATGTTTCCAGAATTAAGATAGGAGGATATGTCTGTAGACATCAGTGCTTTTTGAGAACAGTCATTCTTAATCCAGCTGTTATGAAAAAAACAGCAGTAGCAGTTCGGCTCTTAATACAAAAGTGAGATGGTAATACAATTGTATGAAGTAAGATAAATCTTACTACAAGTTTTAAATAACATATTTTGAAATAGTGTTGTAAAAAGAATATGTAAAAGTTTAACCATAAGCTGATGAGCCAGTTCAGTGAAAGAAATGAAGGATTATACCCCTAATAGAGTATTGCAACAAGAATTTTATTCCCCAGAATTATTGTATTAATGAATGGATAAATTCATCCAATATTGACCTGTAAAATACTATATTGAAAAATGAATACATTTAACTTGTATTTATCAAAATTTGAGTTTAGAAGATATCACCATAATAAAAAATTATACTACTGAAAAAAAGGTAATGGTAGGACTATAAAGAGAATTATTTAATGTCAACATTTGATGCTTTAGCATGGTTAATGTAACAGTAAGGACATTAAAAATTATAACTACAACAGAATGAATAAAGCAATGTAACCATGGTAATGTAAGGTGTTGTTGATGAACAAACCTTCAGTTACAATTTCCATTTACACATTCATTCTTGCAAATATTTTTAATGTTAATAATAATTGTTAATAATAAGGACCCATATTTTGTATTTCTTTTTTTCCAAGATTTGAATTATGAAATCTTCCCATATTTATGAAAAAATGGGAAGAATATTTTAGTTGGTGTTATATTTTAATTCTTATTGCGAAATATTGTTTTTGAGTTTTATTACTGAAAATGTAAACAACTCAATTCCCAAAGTGGTAATTAATTTTGTACAAAATTAAAATATTTTTATTATTGGGCAAATGCAATTATATTTTATACAAAAATGTATTAGATTTGAAAATATCATATTGTCATACATTTTATGAATTTATTTTTTATTATTTAATTTCATTAATTAATTGTTTAACATAATATATGTTAATATCTTTATTCCTACTAGTATGGTCATTTAACATTTGTGCATGATGGGTATACATATGACCCATAAGATTTTGAAAACAAATATTGAAATATTAAAGTTGTAAAATAATTGGATAAGGAAGTTTTCTCATTGGTAGATTTACTGAAATTATGAAAATGTAAAATTATAATATATAATTAATAAAATCTGTAATATTTTTTTTTAAACATGTTTTCTGCAGATGGATCACATGTATCACATTAGTAATGAAGCAAATGCCATATTTTTTCTCAAGAAAACTCTGATATGTTCTTCTTATAATACTGTTTTATGTTTTAAATGGTTTCAATATTTTCTTATATAATTTGAATATTAAATGAATATTTTCATGCTGTATATTACTTGCTTTATTGATAACTACAATTTTTATTATGTAAATAGGATTTCTGATATAAATTATGGGATACATTTGTACCATGACATTTTCTTCAAAATCTGAAGTACAAAATAAATTACAATTTTGTAGACGTAATGATTAAATATGTAATAACTGAAAACTATTAAAACACATGAATAAAGAATGGAGGCATGAAAGCAATATTTTGATTTGCAATGATCCTAGTAAAACCATTTACATTTCTATTCTTCACAGACAATATTCTTTGATTTCTTGTGATCTTCAGCTAACTTTTTAGTAATAACAGTTAATGTATTTATATGGGAACATATAGAGTTGAGCAAACCTTTAAAATTACTTTACTGAAAATTCACAATCCTTATTAGAAGTTAATTTATTTATGGACTGTATACTAATGGTGATATATGACCAAGGCATTAAATATGATTAAAATATACCACAATTCAAAAATACAGTTTTATTATATAGGATACACTATAAGTAAAGGAAGATACCATTGATGAGCATATGAGATGATAGATAATTAGGCTACGTCTTGATAATGAAAATCATTTACATATAGTCACACAGAATTACTCTTGATTATTCATCTTTAATGCTGATGATGTAACTTGTTATTATATAACTTTATTTTTAGTAATTACTGACTGATGTTTTCATGCTTTCATTATTTTTGGCTGTGAAGTATGATTTGTGAGAGTACCATATGAGCCTCATCTAAAACAATTAGTGTTTCTGTATGAATTTAACAGTGCCTATATTGAATCAACAGATATAAATAACTTACACCTATCTTAAGCTTTTTATATATCAGTTATATACATAAACTAATTAATATTAAAAGAATAATTCTAAAAATGAATTGTTCTAATTTGTTTATACACACTCATAATAAATGTTTCTAACTAATAGTATGTTTTTATTAACCAAAACTTGACATTGACAAAGCCATAAGTCATCATTACATTTTTATCAGTTGAAACAAAGAAAATAAACATTTGGAGTTCATTAAAAATTGTATATTTTAAACAATAGAGAGTGTGAGCATGATTATGTGATATGCTTGCAGAAATTAATCCAGTATAAAAACGAAGTAATATTGATATATAATAATCTTGTATTTAGTTATGGAAGCAATAAATCGGTAAATTTAAATGTGTTAGAATTTAAAACACATTTAAGAAGATTCACTATTCTAAAACTGTCTTCAATTAATTAATTTACTTACTTTTAATATTATAAAGAACTAAAAAATAATCGTTTAAATTGACAAGGTTATAAGAGAAATCAACGTCTTCGAAATGAGTTTTCAAAATATATGTTTAAGAAGACAAAAATTTAAAAGATGTTCTCTGGCTAGACAATTTACGCTAAGGATTTCTGCTGATGTTTTAAAACTGAACATGTAAATTTATTCCTACTTATTGCCTAAACTATAATCATCATAATTCCCATTTAAAAAGCTGCCTTAATAATGGACTATTTTAATGAAGAAGATGTTAAATATTTTATTATGCAAATATATAAAGGAATGAATATTTGGATGGCCTCTTCGAAGGATGAGCAATGAACTTTATCTTTCAACATTCATGATCATTTTATTTCATCTAAGGAGGGATATACAACCATTATTCTTTCTCGTCCATATATTACTTTATTGTGTACTTTAATAACTCTTAAACTTTATTTCATTTGTGAATAAATTATATTTACGTGGCAAAATTACTTTGTATATTAAATTGGAGAACTGATAAGATGAACGTTTTATTTTTATTTATTTAATGAAATTTAGATGATATTTTGATATATGCTTTGGTGAAAGTGACAGCTGATTAAGGTAAAAGTTTTTAAATTATTTCAATTTGGAAGTAAATTTTATTATATTCCAAATTGAACCTTACCTGACAATTATCATAATTTCTTTTTAAACAATAACATAATTAATATCAGAATACATTCTATTATTAATCTAGTGTGAATGGATGTTATCTTATAAAGACATATAACACACACTGAATCATTTTAATGACACAATACATAGATTTATAATGTATGGTGATATTATTTATTGTACACATAATTGTAAATTATATATATATATGTAAATAATTACATGTTTTTTTCTGAATGTTTAATAGTTTATTATTGTACATATATATATATATTTATATATATATATTTATAATATATATATATATATATATATATATATATATATATATATATATATATAAGCACAGATTATAATTCTAAATATTAATATTTTTATTATTTATGTGATAATATTTTTGTTTCTATTACGGATTAAAATGTGTTAAACTTGATTTTAAAATTAAACATGTCTCGTTTATTTATTTTATTTAGTCATTTTATAAAACCAATAATTATAAATATACATACCCATGCGTATATATATATATATATATATATATATACGCATGAGTATATATACTCATATATAGTTGATTCAATATATATATATATATATATATATATATATTGAATCAACTTAGTGATTTAATAATTATAAAAAAAGTTATATATAGCTTATACTAAATTTATCATTACTATGAGATATTTGTGGAAATGCCTGAAGAGAGTCAATTACGATTTCTACTCTGAACTCGAATTCCAAGAGTAAAGAGATTATTAATAGAGGAGTGGATTGCATTATATTTTAAATCACATCAACCATGCCATTCTATAAGAAGACTCAAAGTCCGACTATAGGTAGATGTGACTTCCTTGAGTCCTGAAAAGGATCGTCCCATTATAGATTACTACCATTTTTTAATTTTTTGAATGTAAATAATCTATGGAGAAGAGGAGACTTTGTCTTCTATTAATATTATCTTTTTTTTTCAAAGCAAAACAAGGGATTCCACCATAGAGTCAATGTTAATGATGTTCTGTTGGTCAGCATACAAAAGAAACAGTTATCTTGAAATACAAATATAAATGCATTTGAAAAAAGAAATATAAAGAGAATTCCTTTGTATGTAATGCAAAACAGAAAGGCAAAGAATAATTGTTGGAGATTGTGTTGAGATTGTGACAGTTGCCATTTATTTAGTTGTACTTTCAGTACTGGATATGGATTGATGACTTGGTAATTGACTTTATAATGCATTTTTATCCAGCATCTTTATGTTTCTCAAAATGACACAAACTCCATTTTTTAAATTTTATATTTTATGGTGTGTACCATGTACAGTTAACATGATATTATTCCATTAATCAGTCTCAAAATGCAAAAAAAAAATATATATATAAGGCATAATTAAAAAAAATATATTTACCGGTCTCTAAGCCTCAAAGAAGCAAAGCTTTGCAAATAATTTTGCATTATTATTTCTATTTCTCATACCTAGTAGTTTAATATGTTTTAAATTGTAATAGTGTTATTCTTGTTGATGCTGCATATGTACTTACTATCAGGAGTGAGATTTATTTATCTATCCGACCATTAATCTTTTCAGCAAATGTTTTGTTATATGAATTTTATTTCATAAATGAACATTTACTTAATAATAATAATAATAATAATAATAATAATAATAATAATAATAATAATAATAATAATAATAATAATAATAATAATAATAATAATAATAATAATAATAATAATAATAATAATAATAATAATAATAATAATAATAATAATAATAATAATAATAATAATAATAATAATAATAATAATAATAATAATAATAATTACTTTATCTTCTATTGACTTTACTGGAATGAAAATAGATAATAATATGGTAAGGAAGTACAAAGACATTTTGGACTGTGGCAATTTCTGCAAAAAAAAAAAATCATTATTATTAATATTATATCATAATTAAAAAAATAAATATTGAATTGTGTATGAATTAATCTATATTATTTTTATTTTACTTTATTATTATTTGAACTATAGTATGCAAATATTTAGATGTAGTAGGCATGATTTTTTTATTAACACATTATTATGTAATGCCCTAGAGATTAATACTTTATTTTATTTTATAAATATGGACTAATGTTTCACTTGATCATTAATTGAAAATAGTTTGAATTCATCACATTCACTAAAAATATTCAAGAGATAAAAATTAAATAAAATAGACAATTCCAAGTAAGTCTTTATAAGGATAAATCTATTACCTTTCAAATTTTATCAAGAAGTCACAAGATAGGGCAAATAATTGTAAAACAATCATATGTATTTATTATTATTGTTCAGAAAATATATTATATGTAGCATATCATATGAAAATAATATTTATAAATTAATTAATGTTCACAAATCACTAATATAATTAAAGACTGTAATCTTACTTACATTAAACAGGAAAAAAACTCTCCATACATTAGTGATCACAAATAAAATTTTGAGTTATCCCACAAAAGATTTGAAATTAGTTTGTAAATAGAAAGTACATTAAAACAGGCAAAACTCTCCATATGTATTGTCACTCTCTGCAAGGCAGAGTAATCAATGAATGCCAGAAGGGTTGTGCATAAAATCCCCATGCAGTGCATACTCATGTAATATCCCCAGACTAGTTTTTTGGCTTGTGGCCTTCATCAGTGAGAATTCTTGGATGTGAGAGCCCTGTACATAGATCTCATGATCTAATGCAACCTGCAAACACAGACCTTTTTTCTTTACTTAACTGCAAAACTATGAGAATGAAATTGAAATTACAATATTTTCAATCTAATATCAATAGCTTATATAGTCATATGGGTCTGAACTCAGTTCAGAATCCACAAATTTGTTGTCTTTGACTTTTTAACAATCATAGCCAATCATAGCCACCACTATCTCATTAGGCATTATTGGTGATAAACCATTAAACATCACACATTCCTAATCCCTTATCCTAGCACATAACTGTTAGTAAACAGGCAAAAACTCTCCATACAGTCATGCCACCCTATGCCAACCACAGTAATCAATGACTTCTAGGAGGCTTGTGCATAAAATTCTATCTAGTGCCTACTAAGCCTTGTATTTGAGAGCAGTGCACATAGATCTTATGATCTAATGCAACCCCCGAGCTATCACCTTTTATTTCTGCTTAACTACAAAACTATGACAATGAAATTGAAAACACAATAATATTTTTAATCTAAGCTCAATAGCTTATATAGTCATATGGTTCAGAACTCAGTTCAAGACATATACCTTTTGGTGTCTTTGGCTCTTTAACAATCATAGCCACCACTATGCTATTAGTCAGGATTGGTGTTAAATCACTAAACATCACATGATCATCATCTCTTATACTAGCACATAACTATTATTAAACAGGCAAAACAGTAGTGCTACCCTATGCCAACCAGAGTAATGAATGGCTTTTAATAATAGTTATGTGCTAACATAAGAGATGGTTATCATATAATGTTTAGTGGTTTAATGTTATTTATAACTAGATATTAATTACTTTGATATATTGTGTGTATCCATTAGGGATGAAGCTCTGTATTAATGACCAGAAAAGTATAGTCTGTTCATTTAAGATTTTAATGCATTAATAAATAGCCAGTAAATTTAATTATGTTCCTTAGATAATATTTGTAATTAGAAAACAACTGACACCATTACTTTTAACCAATCATTTCATTAAGTGATACACAATTTTTATGTCTTTACACTAAAGATGAAAAATAAAATTAATTTCAAATAAAAAGCTTTTTTTATTTCACTTGCTTTTTTATATATATTTAGTATTTTATTTTCTCTCTATAGAATCAGTATCATTGTTTTTATGTTTCCATTATATATATATATATATATATATATATATATATATATATATATATATATATATATATATATATATATATATATATATTGTAATCAATGTCTCTATTCCAATTATAAACACATTTATATAATTTTTCGAAAAACAATACAATAATTAACTCAGTAAATATTATTTTAAAAACAAATATCTACTATAATTTAATAGAAGTACTTTCAACTATCTAAATAGTCATTATGAACTATATTCAAATTCAGTTACAAAAAAACCATTATTATATATGTATACAAAAACAATTATGTCATACTTTAGATAATAAAATATGGATATCTATGCCGTTTATAAATAACATGCAATCTAAATTAATTAAGAAAATATTTAAATAAAAGTATAATATTTAACTTTGTGTTCTTCCAAATGTTAATCAATTGATTAATAATCATAAGAGTATAATTCCTAAATGGCAAAGAAGTAAAATAATTAATCAGATTTCATGTGGATGTCAGATATTATATATCGGTGAATTGAGATGTTCTGTGGAGAAAAGATTAAAAGAGCATGAATTATTATATAATCGAATTAAAAATAATGTAAATAGTCAATTTAATAAAGCCTCAGTATTCTTTGACCATGAAAAAACTTGTAATTATAAATTTATATTTAATAATAATGAAATAATAATGAAATAAAAGTATTAATGGAAGAAAGAAATTATAAAAAAAAAGAAAATTAAAAAGGCAATATTAATTGATAAATATAATAATGGTGTTATTAATAGACAAGTTGCAAATATGGCCATACAAAAGCTTGTGGAAATGTATGTAACATTAAGTTTAAAAAAATGAAACTCAGTTAAAGCTAATGAGGATTACCACATAATCGAAAGCACTACAAAAGAATTTAAATTATATTGTATTTACCTTATATATATATATATATATATATATATAGGTAAATACATATATGTATAGATAGTTCATATATATATATATATATATATATATATATATATATATATATATTGTAACCTAGTGTTATTGACACTTGGTTTACTTGGCATTATTTCTGCAGGAAAACAATGCTATTCTTTAAAGAAATAAAAAGATAAAATAACAATAGCAATAATTGATTAATAAAGTATGCTATTCACTCACTTTGGCATGTTTTGGGTGAATAACGAATAGATTTAATAACTCAATGTCATTTTTAAAGAGGGAACATGAATAATTTAATTGAGATATTAATAATTAGAGCAAATTAATATGGTATAAAAGCTAAACAGTAACTGATTTTGGATGGGTAGAGAGGGGAGTGGATGAGTGTCTTATCATAAAGCACAATAACTTCTGGTAATTTCTTTTTGTAAAAAAAAAGAAAAAGAAAGAAAAAAATATAATGTTTAAAGAATTATACATCACTGATTGTTAATTTAATGTATTTATTATTTTTTTTATATTGTCAAATTACTTTGTAATCTAGGTAAATAATACTAAAACTATATGATTGTAATAGGTTTTTCCTTTCTTTTGTTTATGTTATAATCAAATGATTATTTTTCTGGAAGAGGTCGCTAAAGTAATATATATATATATATATATATATATATATATATATATATATATATATATATATATATATATATATATCTATATACTATATATATATATATATATAGTCTGCTTTTAGTTTTCAAGGAAGGAACAGTGCTGAAATTTGGTAACTCAATTTTTTCATTTTATTTTGCAGAAATAAATGTAATCAAAGTAAAATTTTAATAAAATAATGTGTGGCTAAATTTTTTTGATAAGATATCCTGATTTTCTTTGCCATCTACCTATTTAAAGACCTTTTATACTTAAAAATTTATTGTCTCACGCTAAAGTTAAAAAAAAAATGACAGAATTAACTAAAAGAGTCACGAAAAATTATATCATATCTAAATTAAGGAAAAGAAGCGATTTCCAAGAAAAGATTAATTATTTATTAACTTTATGTCATTTATTGATATTTTCTTGGTATAGAAAGAAAAAAAAAATAATTGAAAAAAATATTTTGAAACCAAGGAAAATCAACTGGAAACATTTTCGCGCTCTTTCTCAATATTGTCTGCCTTTACAAGTAATGTAGTTACATATGTTAAAATATGTTTTATTCACCAAGAATTATCTGGAAATAATAATAATGATAAATAAGATAAATTATGCACCTGTATATTTTTTTTAAAAAATATAAAGAAAGAATATAAACTTTCTCAGAGTAAATATAGGAAAAGTTATATAGGGGCATTCTTACAGAGAAGTTACCGTTAAAAAAAATTATAATTCCTAAAGTATGAACAAAACCAAATATCTTAGTGACTTAATGATAAAAATAAATGATATATTATATTATACATCAGTTGGAATTATTGAAACTTCATGTACAAGTAAATTGACTGCAGTTATTATCATAATAATCTCTCGGAAAATTGTGCATTTTCGTCCATAAGTAAGCTAGCTAATAAGTATACGTATCGTCAAAAAAAAATATTGTGTATGTTTATCGTCTATAGTCAAATATTCATCTATGTTAGAAGTCTATTTTTTTTTTCTTGGATCCCAAAATTGTAGTAGTTTAATTCAAGTAAGAATTAATCTTCAATTCTGCTATATGTTTCTTTACCTAATTTATTAAACACACAAAATAAGAGAAAACTTTTATTTAAAGGAAATAATACCATGCGTTTATTGTTTTTAAACTTGCTTCGTGAAATACAACTGGATAAAGCTCTTCACCTGGACCAATTGCTCAACAGAAAAACATTTTCTAATGAGAGAGTATGCACTTGTTAATTAATGATTGTTTAAAACTAAGTTATAAATGATATGTATTTTTTTTATATCACATAAATTAAAGTCTGTATTGTCAAGTGATATTTAATAGCCTTATAATGACAAAGGTATGTTTTAATATAATTATTATAGGTTAAGTTGATATTTAACACGGAAAAAAAAATCTATAAAATATGTTTTAATTATTACATACAATTGTAGGTAGAAATTTTGTATGTTAGATATGCAAAAGAAATATATTTAGTTATTTAAGGGGTAAAATAAATATTGAAAATTATCAGAAGTAACTAAAAAAAAAAAATTCTATAACAAAATATTTCTTGTTAAAGTTTTGAAACGAATTTATACTGTATTAATTGAGGAAGTTATTCCTAATTATTCTTAAATAACACATCCACTTTATTTAGTTTAAGATAGTATGCTACCAACTATTTTGAATGTTCCTTTATTAAAATTAAAATTATTATACTTTTATTCTATGATGTCCATTGATTTCAGATGTTGATCAAAGTATACACGGTAACATAAGTTTATTATAATCAGTGTATTTACTTATTCTGCCCAGATATAGCATTGGTATATGCTTAATATTCGCATAGGTAATAATTATAATGTATTTATTTTGTGGGATGAAAAATGATCTCCCCAAAAGCTTTGTTTTCCATGAGAGAAAGATTTTAAATATAATGTTCGGGTATGTTTATAGCCCAAGTGATCGATTCTCATAGATAGGACGATCAAGAATTTATCTAGCATTTAGTATGCTTCATTCGTTTAAATCTCAGTAGAGGATTGTATTTGGTTGTGTTCGTTGTATGCCCAAGTAAGAGGCATGAAACCACCAAATATTTTAATGTAGTAGATTACTTTACAGACCTTTGTGGTTATTCCATACTCCTCATGTGAAAATAAAGAGAGCTCCACCATGGAAGGTGTTGATTATTGTGCTTAATTTTGAAAGTTCGGGCAAGATAAAGGTTATATTGGAGGTGTTAGTTCCTCAAGATCCACTTTAGTATAAATAGTGCGTTAGTAACTAGGATCAATATCTGTATTGTGCTGCTAAATATTGCTAGTATTTGACAAGTAAATCAATGGAGAAAGTAATTAAAATTGCATAAGTTAAAAGGCTTATTTACTGAAGGAATATTCAAATGCAATCTTTAATTCTGGATAGTAATTAAATAATACTCATATTTAAAATTATACTATGAATAAAATTTGTATCATAACTTAAGTTAGCATTAAGTTAAATGTAAGATGGTAAGTGTAACTTCTGATAACTGGCCTATAATTAGAATAGGTTATCCCATTAAAGACCATAAATAAAGTAAATGTATTAGAAATAAATTTAATATTTTGCGTATTGCATATGATGGGATTAATCATTTAAAAAAAAAAAAATGAAAAAAAAAATAGTTAGTCAATAATTTTGAATAAAAGCTTCTACAAGGTTATCAAAATTTAATAAACAATGTATTGGTAATGAAATGTATTTTTAGTTAGTCAATCCATATGATTGCATACAGGAGAAGTAGTAACCTCTAGTCCATAACCAAAAGAGTATACATATTAATGTCAGTTATATTTTATATTTTTGTATTACTATGGAATTATTGAATAAATGTTCATATATTTTTTTTTTTTTTGGTGATAATAATAAATTATAGTCTGGTTAAAATTTGTTGTAGATTCATTTTTTTTTGTTTTTATATGCTAAATATAAGTGTTTGCACAATATTTGCAAAACCTTTTCTTGATTCCGAAATCATTCCAAATTCTTAAAAACTTAATATACCAGATAAATAAAGTTAAGCAGATCGGAATATGTCATTATATTTTAGTTTAATGATAATTATTTATGGAGTTGAAAACTTAAGACTAAACATTCACCTTTGTATAAAAAAAAAAAAAATGAATTTATTCCCAAACCATTAATTTTGGTTGCACATTATTCCATTCCCATTTAGTTAAATTGTCTAAGTAATAAATCTTAGTTATATTATTGTGTTGTCATGGATGATGGAAGGACACAAAAAGCACCCTTGTCTTTTTATTATTCTGACTGAGATTCTGAAAAAAAAAAAAAAAAAAGGCTGTGTTATTCAAAATTATACGTCAGTATTGAATAGAATTATCACCTCTTTAAATAATATAGCAGTGGATATGAGAGATGAAGACACATTGAATTTAAGTAAAATAAATGTTTCCTATAGCCGACCAGAATGCCAGTCATATAGCGACAACACAATACTGCCGAGCATTTCCTTACATGAAACAAAGAACCCTGAGATTAATATTATTATAATTATTCTTTAAATTAATAAGTGATCAATTATTGTTGTTATTACAATCGTGGCATGGCTTAAGAGAATTGAATGTACAATTGTATTATATGAAACGTATTTTAGATCATATTGGAAAATTAATGGATATGTTGCTTTATTTTGGTTGCCTTAACAACAACCAGAAAAATTAGTGTCACAAGTGCAAATAAACTAAACTAATAAATAAAGAGTTAGAAATAAAATAAATAAATTAATTAATTAATTAATAAATACTGGGTTAGAATATATATATATATATATATATATGCATTTCTGTGTTATTTGTGGACTATTCAGTTTATTAAAAAAATATTTTTAAGGAAATATTGTTAAAAGTCAAATATATGGAAATGACTTTTATTATTATTTTGTTAAATTTAATTTGCTATTGTGCTTCTTTATATATAAAGAAGCACAATAGCAAATTAAATTTAACAAAATAATAATAAAAGTCATTTCCATATATTTGACTTTTAACAATATTTCCTTAAAAATATTTTTTTAATAAACTGTCCACAAATAACACAGAAATTCATTTCATACGTCCTTGTGGATTATTAATGCAACCTATTTTAAGTAGACAAATATATTTTAGAGTTTTCTTCATTCAATTTTTATATATATTTTTTTTACAATTAAAATTCGGAAAGAACAAAGCATAGGAAAATTATTTATATTCTTTTTTTAAATTCAAAGAAGTTCCTCAATTCCAGGTTTTCTAACAAATATGTCATTTAATAGGACAAATTTCGAGACAGCAAATATAATTTAATAGCAGTTTCTCCTGTGCTTAAGACAAATTATTTTTTTTCTAGCTGTGCAATTAATTTTTATAGTAGTAAGCATGGTATTATATTTATTATAAATTAATATGACATATACTTATTTCAAGCAGTTCTATAATAAAAGCTGTCAGCATAGAAGTTTATTTATATTTTAAACTTTAAGTATTATAAGTTATTTCCTTTAAGTTTTATTATTTTACAATAATAATGCATAAAAATCAAATGATTTAGAACAATGTTCCATATAATTTTATGAATTATCATTTTGAAAAATATTATCTAATTTATTTTAAAGTTTATAATTAAACAAAAATAAAGAAATTTGATTTTTGAAGAATAAATTATTTTAGTGGCATTTTTGTTACTAGTTTAAAATTAAGAACGTTCTAAATTTGAAGTAAGGTGAAGAATAAAACAGACTTGCTTTAACTTCTTAGTACGACATTATTGTAGGCTTTAAAGTAATAAAATTAATACTTTAACTTTGATTAAAATAAAAGAAAGATATAAAAATTATTACTATTCTTGATGTTGTTCAGACGTTTGTCAGAGCAGCAGTAAGTAGAGTGGATGGTAAACTGAACACACACCAGAGCAAAACAGTAGTAAGCAAGCAGGAATATGAACAAACACATCAAGAAATGATGATATGATGTTTTATATTAGTTTAAAACATCACTAAAACTTCAATCACTGCTCACAAAAAGTGACATATGTGGACAAAATGTTAATTAATTTTCAGTAATTAACTAAGAATCATTACAACATATTAACCTAGATTAATGTAAAATAACCACATGTTTTAACGGTCTTGAGTGGAAGAATTGGTTACTAGTTATCAATTAAGAAAGTTAAATAATAAAACAAGATAATTTAAAATTATTATTATAATTTTCTTAAATAAAATACCTCTTTTCTTCTCATCTTGTTTATTAAAAATTTTAAAAATTAAAAAAATAATCTTTTATTTTGCATGTTTGACAAAATATTTAATATTAAATTTTAGACTGTTTAAATTAAATATCTTTATAATTGAAGCCAAATAATTGTTAAAAACACATAAGCACATACAGTTATACAAACACGTAAACAGGAAGTTAACTATTTCGTTAATTTAAAGCTACTTTATTAACTAATTTGGGATTGATTTAAATAACTAAATCCATTATTTAATTACATAAACTAATTTTATCTAAATTTTAACTGTCTTAAAGAACTTTATTAATTAAAATACCTATCTTAAAAAGCTAGTTAGAAATTAAAATATTAACTAATTTATTAGGGCAACATACTATTATTTAAATCTAGTTTAATAAACACTGATTTAAAAAATACTTATTTTAGCAAATAACTTTAGAAGACATAATTTACTCTATATTCTTTACTCTTATAACTTTTAGAACAACTTTTAGCTGCATTTTAACTTTATACAAGTACATATCTTACTATAATGAATGCTATCTTAATAAAACATTTTAAATAATTAGAATCATTGATTGTTTATACAGATAAGAAACATAGTATTTTGCATTCAGGTTGATAAAATAACCTGCATACAACAACACTTTTTTCTTTTACTTTAAATTATTTATTATTTACTTTTTTTTTTTTTAATATTAATGAAAATAGCAAATTACTTTACTATCGCATGTACAGGAAACAATGTGCAAAACACACAGTTACTATATATATATATATATATATATATATGTATTGGGCTATAACCTTGTGCAACTTTCCATTAAATACCTATATTTCAAAGGACTATCATCCACCATTATTAAAAACACATCCAACCGTGAAAACATTAAATACAATATTATATATAGATATATATTCAATACTAATAAAGATAAAGATATATGGCAAGACATTAAATTTGGAACCAACTAATAATGCCTGTTTAGCATAAAAATTGGATCTAGGGGCTCATGAAACATTTTTCACATGTCTTTGGTCATAGGTTTATAATTTCAACTTTCCAAATAGTATTAAAAGTGAAAAGAAAGCAGTTGTTATCTTTACAGTTAGAGGTGTAGTGAAAATTACATTACAAAAATATTATACATTAAGTTGATAAAATCTAATGTAAGGAAACATATTAAAATTTATTAATATACTTCCATTAAATGGTCTGTCTCAATGTTGGAAGGGCAACAAATTTTATACTTTTCAATTGTATATATATATATATATATATATATATATATATATATATATATATATATATATATATATATATATATATATATATATATATATATATATATATATATAAAAAAAAAAAAAAATAGAAGTGTACCAATAACTCTAACAAGCTTTCATCAATAAGTGTCATAAGAGAAAGCATTTAAAAATATCTATCTAGAATAATACCTAACCTCATACCAGTTTTGATTTTTGTTTTACCTCAGTGGTATACTGGGACTTTCAGACACTAGATCTAAAAATACCAACTCAAAGCCAGCACTTATGAAATACATAACTATTAAATAAGAAGCCTGACATTTTCAGACAAAGAAATGCTTTTAAATCCAGCTATCTAACATAAATAGTTATACTTGTGAAAACCTTCAGCCTCACAATATATAAATATCCTCAATAACATTCGCAATGCCCCAAGAGCAAAATTATAATAATTGATGCAGCATTTCATACATAACCTGAAATTGTTTTAAGCTTGTCTTACAAGTCCTAGGGATTTGGTATTTATACAAGTTTATATGCCAACTAGTAGAAATGATGATACTGAAATTGATGAAATATATGAGAAGATAAAAGAAAGTATTCAATGTTAAGGAAAGAATTTATGTATATTACTATTGGGGGATTGGAATGCTATTGTGAGGAATGGTAGAAAAGTAAAATTGTTGGAATTTATGGTATTGGAAAAAGAAATCAAAGGGGTAGTCGGCTTGTACAATTTTGTAAAAAGAATGGGTTTGTCATTGCAAATACTTAATTAAAAATTATATTAGAAGATTGTATACATAGAAAGCTCCAGGTAACAGAGATCATTATAAAATTGATTATATATTAATTCAGAATATATATAAGAATGTTATTAAGGGTTCACAAGCTTTTCCTGGGGCTGATAAAGATTCGGATCATAATTTGGTGATGGCTAAATTAAAGTTGAGTTTAAAAAGAATTAAAAGAGAGAAAAGATACACAAGATGGGACTTGGATAAATTGAGACAAATGGAAAAAGGAAAATTTGGTTTAGTATGTGAAAATGAAATTAAAAGCATTGTTCAGGATGGGAAATATATTAATAGCTCTGATGAGTGTTGGAATAGAATTAAAAAAAGATTATTGAAAACAGCAAAAAATGAAATAGGTATTATTCATGAAATAAATCTTAATGACTTTTGATAACTGAATGTATGTTGGAAAAGATGGAAGTGTAGATGTGATGGAAGAATGTAAAATACCGAGGAAGGGCAAAAGGCATATAGGAAATTTAATAATGAACTAAGAAGAGACTAGTAATTGGAGCAAGAATGTAAGGAGATAGGAAGGCTTTAACAAATGAAAAGATATTATCTGGTATTTGATAGATTATGAAATATCACTTGGGAGAAAAAGACATGTGTATCAAGTGAGATTGCAAATAAGAATGGAAGGAGGTTAACTGATAGTAATGATATATTAAAAAGATGGGAAGAATTTTTCAGTGTCTGTTTAGTAGAGAAAATAGTTTAATTAGTTAGGAACTTGAAAATGAAGAAGATTGATAGAGGTATGGGCATATTGCTGGATGAAGTAAAAAATGCAATTGCACAAATGAAAAATGGTAAGGCTGTTGGAGTTAGTGCATTACCTATACAATTTTTGAAAGAAATGGGAGAATTTACTATGAAGGAAATAGTTGGACTTTGAGTTTCATATATAATAGTGGAGTTTGACCTGAAGATTTTTTAAGAACTATAATGATTCCAATTGCTAAAAAGAAGAAGGCTGTTAAATGTGAAGAGTATAAAACAATGTTTGTTGTCTCATATTTCTAAAGTTTTATTGAGGACTTTAACTCAAATAATTTATGGGAAAATAGATTATTATATTGGTGAAGAACAGTTTGGTTTTCTGACAGGAAAAAACACAAGAGATGATATTGGTATTGTTAGGACAATTGCAGAAATATATATAGAAAGAAATAAAGAAATTGATATCTGTTCTGTGGATTTAGAAAAGGCATTTGATAGAGTAGGGCTGGAATAAACTGATGTCTATCTTAAGAGATAAAGGAGTATTTTGGAAAGATAGACGATTGATATGGACTCAAAAAATAAGAGTTAGATTTGGGAATAATGAGACTGATGAAATGAATATAGAAAGTGGAGTTAGGTAAGGATGTAGCATGTCACCTGTTTTGTTTAATATTTATTTAAAAGATATGCTAAATAATTATTTGGATTGTGGATGAGCAAATGTTAGAGGTCAAGTAATAAAGTGTATAAGATTTTCAGATGATATGGCTCTTATTGCTGATGATGAAAATGATCTTCAGAATATGCTGAATAAATTGGAAGAAGGATGTATGGCATATAGAATGAAGATTAATATTAATAAGACTAGGTGTTTATGTATAGAGAGAGATGCAAAAAGACTACAAATTGGAATCCATGATGACGTGGTTCAACAGGTGAAGCGATTTAGATAAGTGGGTAGTTGGTTGAGTGAGGATGGAAGAAGTGAACATGAAGTTAAAAAAAGAATAGCATTTGCAAACTTGACATTTGTAAAATGAAAGAAGATATTTTGTGGACCTATGGAAAGATAATTAAGGAAGAGATTATATAAATGTTATGTGTGGAGTGTATTACTGTATGTTTGTGAGACATGGACATTGAGTAATAGAATTAAGAAACAATCGGTAGCTTTTGAGATGTGAACATGGAGAAAAATGGAAAAAAAATCAGTTCAATGAGTAAAATAACAAATGGAGAAGTTTTGAAAAAAAAGTTAATGAGGAAAAAAGATTTATTAAAAATATTAGAAAGAGAAAGAGAAACTGGATTGGACATATATTCAGAAGAGATTATAGTTTAATGAAAGATGTTTTGGGGGGAATGGTGAGTGGAAATAAATGGAAAGGATGGAAGAGATTGACATTATAGGATGATATAAGAGATGAAAAGGCTTATGTGGAATTGAGGAAATGGGCAAGGAAGAGAATGAAATGGAAGAATGGATGAACTGATGTAGTGACTACTCTCTGTACCTTTCTATTGGACAGACTACTATTGATTGATTACATATATGTATGATAGAAAGTTATATAAATAGGTCTAACCAGCTTTCATTGGTAAGTGTCACAAGAGATATCATTTAAAAATCTCTATCTATAATACAGATTTACAGACATTTAAACTAACAAATAGATTAATTTGCACGTTAAATATTACAATAATACCTATCCTCAGACGAGTTTTGAGCTTTTGACTAACCTCAGTGAGGGACTGAGACATAAATATCCATCACCGAGCATGATGAGTTTATTTGATTTTTACCTCTTAGTTTAAAATAATAATAAAAAAAAAACACATCATTTTTTGCATTTGCATCTGATTGTTTTAAATTACATATCAGTTGAGTTTGATTGAAGACAGGGTTAGTGTTTAATAGATATTTACAATCATGACTGACGAAGTATATTGTCATTGTGTTTTTTTTTTTCAAAAAAGCTATAAAATTTTCCATCCAAGGTAGTAGGTGGTATATAAAAGCAAAAGACTCTAAAAATATATTGACTATAGATCCATGATGAGTTTGTTGATGATCATTTATTTATGCAATTGCAGCTATCGATCACTTTCATTAAAAAATTGAAATACTTTCTAATTTTAAATAGGTCATTATTGGCCTTTGGGATATTAAAAAAATTGTGAAAAGTTAACTGAATCAAAAGTGGACCTGTACAGTGCTACATAGGCAGAAATAATAAAATCACAAGTAGAATATATTATGAGCAAAAATGAATGATAAATATTGTTCATATTAATTGTATATCAAACAGAATTGTAAGATAAGTTAATGTAAGTTACAAAATGAAGATAATTCAAAGTTAGGTTTAGAACTATTTGCATTGTGACCAAAAATAAAGGATTTTTTATGAATGTACTAAAGGCTTCCATCTGACAAATCAACATTTTAAATTGCCATGGGACAAATTAATGCTAGAATTGATAAAAGAATGAATGATTACACTTCTCAGAGTAAATTTGGTTATAGTAATATAAATATTGAAGCAGTCGGATCTGAGTTCGATCCTAGCTTCATGTTATTTACCCTAATACTAACCTTAAATTTCCGATGCAATGGGGCTTTATACGTGCAATCCACGCTTATTTCCATAATGAATAACTTGTTTCAAATACGTAGTAAAATTAATTAGTTTAGTTTAAATTGGATCAATTCTCTAAATAAATTCATGATAAAATGTTCATGAATTTACATATATTAAATTCCTGGATTTCGTATATATGTTTGTAAATATTAAATATATATAATTGTTCAAAGTTTCATTGGTCGGGAATACTTTTTTTTTTTTACTTTTAAATAATTTGTAAGTTTTGCGATTAAAGCTACATTCCTTCCAAAGGCTTTCAAATTCTCAAAAACAACAGTAAAGTTTTATTAATAAAAAAAAGATAAGTATTCAATTTTTAATTAAAATCATTTCAGACTTTAAGAATTCATTTTCTAATTAGGAAAGGAATTCAAAAATTAGTTTAAAGCCTTATCGAAGGAATGTTTCTGAAAACAACTAATTATAAAAAAAAAAACAGATTGATAATAAAATGGCTAGCGAGGCATCAGTGAACAGTAGATATATAGCCCTGAAAAGTAAAGAAAAAGACTAGTTTTGGTTGTAGAGTAGTGCAGTGAACTCTGTGCATATAAAAATTGTATTTCATCATGATAGAGGGCTAGAACATCAGGGATCTGCTACGGTTCTAAAGTCCTGAGGAATCTTCACTGGAGCTGCTGAACGTTTTCCGGATCGATCATTCTGCTAAAAATAATGAAAGCTACTAAAATACTACTCCAGTAGTTAACCAATGATACCTATGTTTCAACAACTTGGAGGAGTAACTTAAGGACAAGCACGGAATGGTAATATGAACGTTAAACTTTCTGGCCAGTTCGAACTTTATTTTATACTCCTTCTTTTAAGAGCTCTTTATTCTTTAATGTAAAATCTTTGTAACACCTTTTATTTATAAAATCTACTGTAAATCTATAGCGTAATTCTTTAAATCTCTAGTCTTTAAACTTTTTCTTTTCTTACCTGGCGGTTCGTTTAATATATATATATATTAGTGTGCTTTATTAATGTCGTATTTAAAAATTATATGCCAATAATCTTTCGACTCGATGAGCTCCTTGATTCCATTTGCCTCACGCAAATAATATAACATTAATTTCAAATAGTAATTCTCGCCCATTAGAGCTAAATTTATAAGTTCTATTAGTCATCGAGTCAAAGGAAAATATTACATGTTTACTATTTTTTTTCTTACCTTTAGCTATTAATAAATTATTAGCTCAATGTTTCACCTATGTCCCCAGCTCCTATCTACGTTATAAGTATATATATATATATGTATCCAAATAATGTTAAATGATTTTCTTGTTCCACTAATATTTATTTATGCAAATATAATCTTAAAGGTCTTTATTGCAAAAAGGGTCAATAAAGGGTTAAATGTATTTTAATTCCGCTTTTGTTATTTTATATCAATATTCAGGAAGGGCACGATATTAGGGCATAATTAATATAGTTTATAAATGTTTTAAAATAGTTCGATAAAAGCTCGTTTGACTTTAATTAATTGGTCAAGTCATCACGTAGAGCATTCTACATGGGTTTTATTTTTCAACGATGACTATCAAGTCATCATCATCAAATGTTGCTGACGTAGGGCCATCTTCCGCTCCGTTAGGCTGGTGGTGATCATATTCTCTTATTTAAATTTCTCGAGGAAGAAAGTACTTCCTTTCCGATTCATTAGTCAAAGGGCGTAAGACTTGCCAAATGCAAGCGCCATAGGACTTCGATCATCGACTAGCGATCATCTTTCAATTTTACTCTCTGCCTTGTAATTCGTCAGTACCATTGCATCTTTGTTCCGGTAAAACCCGCTCCGTGCTCGTAATTCGTGATGGAGTGATTTAAATTAAAGTCGAACCAATTCTCAAATATATTTAGTTTAAATCAGTTTTCAAATCAAGATTAAAGTTATGCCTTAAAATACGTTTTGCTCTTCATGAATAGATTTCGAATGTGAAAATCAATCTCACATTCCACCGTAATAAAATTAGAACAATCATTTCGTTCTTAATGAATACCTTTATCTGCCTTTATATTTCTCGTTGGGGGCATAGACATAGAATCCCATGTTGTGTAATACTTGTTGGCATATGATAAGGACCGCCACTCTTATTATATTTATAAATTATTTTAAAGACTAGAGGTAACTAATGCAATCTATATTTTATTGAACAAAACAAATTATTATTATTATTAAATATTTCTAACATACTTGGTTTCTTAGTTCATCATTCTTTTATAATTATTTAAATGTTAATACTCGCTGTCTGTGTTGGCAACCCGAACATACATATGATTCGATTTATAAAATTATTCAAAGTATATAAATTCTTAGATATTAGTGTTACTCAGGAGTCTCTAGTCATCACCAACCGTTGAGCTAGTTCTTGGCGCATAGCACTGTGCCGCCAATTTCTGCTATCTGAGCTGTTGGGTTGGGTTTGAATTCAGTTTTGAACCGCCTGAGTTTGAATCCGATTTGACTAGAGGTGGTGGTGGATTTCGACCGGTACAATATGGCAGGACATAAACTTGTAATGTTTATAGAAAAAGAAAAACATTATATGATGAACTACTTATTTAAATGCTAAAAGTAAATAAACAAGAATATGTATTTTTACTATCAAAATGTAAGTAATCCATGTTTCTAATATTCTTTATACTTCAGCATCTTAAGCGATCATCAATAAATAAGATGTAAAATGTTTCTAATACAAAATTAAAATATAACAATTATTAAAAATATGTAATTCACATTTGATATTAAAACTTTCAGAAACAACTCAATGACTTTAATTTACAACTTTGCAAATAATTTTAAAATATTAATAGAATTTAAATGTGGTTGAAATTTGAATGGAATCAGTTGAAAAATAATGAATACATTAATAAAAGCTGCAACAAACATAGCTCATATAACAATAGAAAAAAAAATATCATTTGATCAGCAAAATTTTTGAGGGTAAACATAATTTACAAAAGGATAAAAAACATAAAATTGTATATAAATTATGCATTAATAAGTATTTGATATCTAAAATTTTATGAAATGGTAGAAAAAAGGAGTTAATACCAATATAAATAAATAGAATTGTAAATAAGCAATGAATCATATAGAAGAGAGTGAAACTCTCAAATGTTGTGTTGATAGCAATGTTCATGTAGAGTGCACCCTATTATTTTAGTTCATTTTTCAGATCCTTTGACAACAGCAGTGGGGTCTTGTTTATTTCATGTGTTGAGGGCAAGATTGAAGAAGAGTTGGAAACATAAGTCTGTCTTTTGAATTAAGCTACCAAGACATATTGTTGGTTATAAAATGTATAGCAGTGTATTTTGGCATCCTAAAAAAAGCAAAATTGTTTTAATAACTGCAAATTTTACTTTTAAAGAAATTAAATGTCCAAATTGCTAATGGTACAAATGTTGAAGAAGTTCTAAATGAATATTGGAAATAAGAAGATGAACGAATCACTTTGACATAGTGTTGGCTTAGTCAAGGCTTTCTAGAATAGAAGGCCCATGAAACTTTTGGTGTTATTTATAATTCCATTTCCCACATAAACCTGCCTTGTTGTTGTTTTCTACACCTCAGGGAAAGGGCAAATATTATTCTCTATCTCAATCTAATAAAAAATTCTATCCAGGGATTATTTTGAACAAAAACAACAACAAAGTTAAACCTCCAATTTTAGAATGAGTAGAAATGATAAAAGAAAAGCAACAGAAATGTAATTAGCAAGCTCACTTGTTTTTAATCAAATTGATTAAAAAAGTAAAAACAAGCGGTATCAGAAAACTAATTTAAAACGAATTTTATAAACATTTAAAACAATGTATTTTAAATATAAATGAGTATGTGTTTTAATACATATACTCTTTTTAAATAATTAAAACTTTTTTTTATATATTAGAAACTTAATCGAAAATTAAAAGTTTATAATTTTGCCAGTAAACTCTTGAATCGGTTATCAATATATATATATATATATATATATATATATATATATATATATATATATATATATATATATATATATATATATATATATATAAGTGACCTTCTGGTTTGGCACCAGAAATAGTCATTATAGTAGTGTGGTAGTATATCAGTAATATCTGATATTATCCTCTTTAAAAAAAATGAAATAACGTGAAATTTAAAATAAAAAATATTTTGACTTAAAACTGTAATTAAAAGTAAGTGTAGGTGTAATTAAAAAGATTTCTTAAATGTTTAGTAGCTTATTTTAGGGTATAATCAATGATAGAATAGGGAGTAGTTTATTATATGCATAGTCAGTACAGTTTAAGTTGATGCTTACTTGTTTTATTTGTTCATAAAGCAGTATTCAGATTTTTCAGAATGATTTTCTAGTTCATTTGTTTTATACATTTTAATTATTAGCATGAACAGTAAAATATGTTTCACTCATCATCATTCACATTGTCATTTTAGTCATATCAGTATAATACCTATAGCATATTACTACTGAATATTCATGCATTATCCAACTTCATTTTTCATTAAATCATTAAATATTTCACATCACATTTAAATATTTAATTTTATCAATAATAGTATTAAAAACTAGCTTAACTACATTTTAAATAAATCATTGGATTAATGACTGGTAGATTATTTAATGACAAATACTGTAAAATATTTTATTTATTAAAACAATTGTCATCAGTTTTATTCAACAGCATTAATCATATTTAATTATTAGTTCAATATTTTTTTTTATTTATTTAAAAGACGAAATATTTTTTTTTTATCTCTGTTTTTTTTTTCCACAGTTTTTTGCATATATTAAGTAAGTTTGCAGGGGGAGAAGCAGACTGGCAATCTTTTTCTTATGATATTAATATCGTAAACGATTGGAAGAGAAAAATGTGATGTAGTTGTTATTAAAAAAATCTATAAAAAATATTTATTACTTTTAAGAGGGCAATTATATTTACTTTTAAGAGGGCAATCATTAAAAAACTTTAAGAGGGCAATTATAACCAACTAAGGACAACTACAACTAAGTTTTACTTAACAAAGTTTAATAGTGCAATTATTTTTCCTCTTCCAAAGTTCGAGTTGAAAATATAAATATAGTATTTGTTTACAAAAATGTGTACTTAAAACCACTAAAAGATATGTCAATTTTGCTCTCAGCTGATTGTTTGAATCTTACCACTGTTATGCTAAAGTACATGTTAGTGTTATATTATTCAAAATAAATTGTTATTATTTAGGAAAATGGGAATGCGTGATAGAACTGTAAAATTATTTTATTTAAATTTAAACTTAACAGAAAAGTATAGAAGAATGTTTGTTTATTTTCTAACAATTAATTTCTTAAGTTTTTATCATATCATGAATGGAATAACTGCAACGTGTGTTGTTTATATGTGGAAAAGGTGTGAACTTTTATTGAACATTTTCAGAACTTTATTAAATAAATTTCATGCTAAGTATAAAAGAAAATAAAAAAATATACACAAGAATTATATAATTTTATCGATATATTTATTGTAATAGTAGATATTTATTTCTACTTTTACCTATTGAAGGAAATAAAGATTAAATGTGGAAATAAGTGGACTATTGATATTTACATGTTTTCCTAAAACTAATGAGAGAAATAAATTGTAAGATGGATAAATTTATATGTCTTCACCTTATTAAATGTCTTTTTAAATTCTATGAATGAAATATAAAATATTACTTTATAGGTCATAAAATGTGCATTGCCTAATTAATGTTTCATAATACCTAGCTCAACAGGAATTCATAGCTAACTTCTAGAACATTGAATCTGTTATTTTAAATTAAAAGTAACTTTTTTTTCTTCAGAAATGTGTCATTTTTGTGTGTCAATATTTATCTTTGTGAGTTATAATTATCATCCTCCTTGTTATTTAATTGGAGACATGACAATGAAAGTCATGTAAAACTATTTATAAACTTTTCATTTCATTTGGAAAGAAGAAAAAAAAACAGAACGTTATTTTATTTAATAGTGTTTAGACAGTTAGTATTAGTTAAAATATGTTTTATTATTTTATCTATTATTATCATATGTATTTTTTTTTTCAATAACGTCTCATAAATAGCATAATGAAAGAATACATTATGCTGGTAATTTTATATTATTGTTATTATTTAAGATAAATTTGGTTGTGTAATACTAACACACGCATATGATAAAATGAATGGAAGAATCAATTTATAGTTCAATAGGGGTGAATAATTATTTTAATGTAAGGAGTTCATTATATTAAATCTTACTGTATATATATTTTTTTTTATAAATTAGAAAACCATTATTTTCAATAATTATTTCATCAATAATATACAATTTTTATTATTTATTTAGGTTTAATTTTACTACAGATTTGTGCCAATATCAATCCAATTAAAAAATTATTTTCTCTTGCTTTGTCCACAGTAATTACTATTTTATTCTCTAACCATTCTTCAAACATTACCAAGTTCTAAATATTGTCAGATATGAGATATTTACTCTTTATTAATTCTCGCAGTAATAATTAATATTTTAATAGTAATTTTTTACTTACTGTGATTTTAAATGGTCTGTATAACATTATGCTTATACATGTGTGTGTCCATTACTAAACTTTTTTATAATTATATGTAATTGCAAGTAAAAATGATTTTAAATCAATCAGATTCGGAGGAAAAAATAATGATCAATCATTTTGAAAGATTAGAAAGTTATTTAAGAGAGAATTTTTATTTCTTTGTTATGCCTAAATGAAAAGTATTTTTGTAGCCATAAGCTATAAAGTTCACAATGTTTTATAATATTTTATGGGATTGAGTCAGTGTATTTGTTATTTGAATATTTAATATGGGTAGTTTACCCAGTGTAGTGTAGTGTATGGGGTACAATAATCTTTTTTCCAGGTATTGTAGTATGTTGATAGGAGTGGATTGAATCTTCCTTTTATATTTGACATGATGAATTAAATGCATATGAAGCTAGATATGTTGTCTCTCTGATTTTCATTTGGTGAGGAGTTATTCCACCAGTTATTTAGTCTTAAAAATAGACTTGGGAGTTATTGTTGTATTTATCTGATTTGAATTATAGAAATCTTTAACCCATGTCTATATTGAATGTTTTCCAGCTTATGATATAGCCAAGGGTTTGATAGTTTATGGATAAAAAAGAATAAAGGAGTGTATAGTGTCTTATAAAACAGCTGTATTGTAGTTAATAAATAAAGATTGATTGGTCTTCGCTTTCATCTGTATTATGATTATATTGAAATATCATAAGCAAACCAATTAGATTGATTAACATTAATTAGTTATTTTTTTGACACACAGCATAATACAGATCCATGCACAAATTGTTAATTTTGAGTTATAAAAAAATTCACTATTAATGTATAACTTTACTTATCATTTTAAAACATTTTGCAGTAATCATTTAGGCTTCATCTCATTGATGTTTATCATTTAATCATAATTTGCATAAATAATCGAGCAAAGATAGGACATAGTTAATGAATACAATGATTTACTTTGTAATTATAAATTTTATTAAACGCTCACTATTATTTGCAGTAATAGTTTTAACTAGGCTGTAAACCTTAGCAATGAGCGTCTGAAAAAATCGTCACTAGGGAGGTCCCTAGTGACGATTTTTTCAGACGCTCATTGCTAAGATTTACAGCCTTGTTAAAACTATTAATGATTTACTTTATTTTGGCAAAGCAGAACCTAGTTATTCAATATAATACTTTACTTCAAAATTATAAAGAAAAATACATTTAATTAATAGAAGTATATATTTTCTTTGGTAAGATAGTCCAATATTATGCCTAGTTTTTAATCCCCTTATTTTAATTTAGTTAAGATACTTTTAAAGTAAAATGCAAAATCTTAATTTATTCAGTGTAATTAGAATATTAATCTATGTTGTTGTCATAAATTTTAATTGGTAAATCAGTGTTATCAAGCAAAAATGCTGAATATAAGATAATTTGGTAATCAGTTACTAGAAGTGTAAGGTCATATTTTTTTCATTTTTGTATAAGTCTATCAGAAGTCACTGATAGCTAAAAAGTCATTTCTTTTATAGTAAATGATATGGATTTATTTAGCTCATTTAATATTAAAAATAAAATGTTTTACCAATCTATCAGAATGCTCTGATAAATGAAATGTAGTAGATGTAAAAAGTTAAGAGATTATGTTGTATTATTTATCCTTGTGTAAACTGTAATTAATGATACTAAATCTCTTTGAGTTGTGTTCATCCAATAAAAGAAAAAGTAAATGTTTGTTTAAGTATTTTTCTATTTGATCAATAAATAATTTGTTATTTAAATATGTATTTAGAGTTTCTTCTCTAGCATTTATTCATGTTCCACACTTCCGCACATGCTTACATATTTATTTTATTTAATGTAACACAATTGTATTTTCATTTAATTATGATAAATCTTTAGATATGATGATATTGATTTCCTTGATTCAAACATTATATGAGATGCCAATTATCTACTGATAATTTTAAAAGGGTTTTGTTATTTAATAATTGTTTAGATGATGATTTGAAATCAAAATGTGCCCAATTTATTTCATTATCTAACTGCAAGTATTTAATTAGGGTATTGTTTGGTTTGTAATATTATTTTCATAGTGTTAAGTAATAATATTGAGATATAGAAATGTTAGATCAAGCCATACCTTAAGTTAATTCCCTGAGATCTTTAATTTTAATTCAGATTAGATAATAAATTCAGTTAATTAGATTAGATTAGTGTAATTAAAAGTTTAGTAATGATAGGTTTAGTTTGAGTTTAGATTCACTTAGTTATACATTACAATTTCTAAAATATTATTATTTTTTATTTTAGTTATTAGTTTAATTGTATAATATGGTAGAGGTTGTTCAGTGCATATGGATGATGGGAGGAGGTGAAATATAGAGTATAATTAGTTAATTTTAGCTGGTAGAATTTTACCAATTTAATTTTTGTTTAGCATAGAACTTGATAGATGTTTATTCCTATTAGTTATAATATTTTCTCCCACATCTAATGTACATTGTACATCTCATACACCTCTGTATCCATCAACTGAGTTAGTTTTAGGTGAAAACTTTAATTAAGAGCCTCATGAATAGATTTATGATAAAGTTAGATTGATAATTTATTCTATGATCCATAGAATTGGTACCCTGGGTAAATGTTAGTGTCGGTGATAGGTATGAGGGGTTACAATATATATATATATATATATATATATATATATATATATATATATATATGTCAAAATTCAGTAAAATTTACATAAATTATATTATTTTTAGAAGTACTTTCGACTATACATTTTGTAGTCTTTATGAACTATATAACATTGAATAATCAAAATGAGACAACTTTTAACAATACCTATAGTTCAATTCAGATTTCACACAATTCTGTTATCTTTACACTTGATGACTGGTGATTCATTAACATTTGGCAATTTCTTGAAATCAACATAGCCTATTTTATTTTACGTTTATTGTGACAAGGTTTGATTTGAATAATTTTCACATTTTTATAATCAAATTTGACAAGATTTATTATGATCATATATAACAGGTGATGAAGGTTTATTTACATTTATTCCTGATTGTTTCTCTTTTTGAATTATATTATATAAAATCATATGCTCTTTTATTATCTTCTCAAATGTACACTTAGATTCACCGATATATTTTGAGCCACATCCACCTATCAATTTATATATAACAGAATGTTGATTAAATTTTGAATTTTAGAGTTATTAAATAATCTATTTATATTATTTGTTGAAAAAAAAAGCAATGTGACACAAACCATTATAAATTCTCCTAATAAACTTGACCTGCTCATCCGATAAAAATGACATTGAAATCCATTTCATTTTGATTATATTTTTATTTTTTATTTTATTATATTGTTGATTCCTTTAAATTTTTTAATAATAATAGTAATACCATTTTTATAATAACCTATTTTCAACACATCATTAATAAATAAATTTACATTTTTTTATTTTATCACTAGAATTTTTGCACAATTTTTCATTTTTAAATAAGAATGACTTCAATCCAGACAACTTATGACATATAGGTATATGTGATTCATATGGAATAAAACCTCTAGTTTCAATTTGTTAATTCACATAAGATAATCAAAACTATAATTAAACATGTAACTTGAATATCCAAGAATTTTAAGGAGTTGTATTACTCTTGGGTTATAATCCACTTTATATCTTTAATCCGATTTAATTCATTGAATAAGTTGATTATTAAATCTTGTTTTTCAAAAAAAAAACCATCATCCACATATGGATGTGGCCAAGGCTCCATCTTTTAAACTTAAATATGCAAAGAAGGTTCCATCCAAATTTTCCTCATAATATATGTATTTTTTTTTGTATGTAATAAGAAAATTTTAGCCAAGACTGAATTTGAACCCATATTTATAAGGGATTATGTATGTTCAACTAGTAAGCAATCTAAAAATATGTGGTTAATGTGTTTATAACCAGAGGATTATTTTATTTTAATTTATGAGTTAAATTGATATTAAGAAAATATTAGAAAGGGCAAGATTTACACTTTTGTTGATAGGGAGATGAGTGACTGTTGAAAAACTATATTAGATAGTTATGATGAGCGGTCATTATTTTATGCTAGATTGGAAATAAATAATTCATGAAAGTAAATAATAATAATAATAATAATAATAATAATAATAATAATAATAATAATAATAATAATAATAATAATAATAACAATATAGTTATAATCATTAAAGATTATAATTATAGATTAAGGCAGTAAATTGTCAATTAAAGGTTAATTAAAAAAGATATACCTGTGATGTGTGTGTATATAATATAATTGTAGATCTTGATGGTACAATTTACAATTAATAATCATTTTTTACATGTTGTAAAGCAATTTTAAATAAGAAATTAAAATCATTTTTAATAAGTTTAATATTAGCAGCTAAATTTTCACTTTAAAGTCTGAGTTTGAATCTGGTTTCACTATTAAAAGGAAAAAGTAAGATTACTTCTAGTGCAGGTTCAGGAGTTATATTACTCAGTTAATTATCTTTCCTTAAAAAACACAGATCTCACTAAGGAATTTAAGTGGACCATTAATTTATACCATTAACAATGAATGGTTGTTCTGGTCTGTCAGAGTGTCAAAAATTAATTGGCAATTAATTGTTGGATTGTAAAATTAATTCTGTCTGTTTGAAATGGAATTTGTGACTGATTTTTCTGAGGGGGCAAAAGGTTAAATTTAATTGAGAAGAGGGAACATGCGAATTAATTATAAAGATAATAAACACAGGTGGATGTCTCTATAAAAGCTGTGTTAAAGGAGAAAAAAAGGCTTCTTTTTATTTTAAACTGGCTTGTATTTTAAAAACTTATCTGTAGCAGTTTTCTTTGATTGACTTAAAGAAAACTGTCTTATAAAAATTTTAAATCGTTTTATTGTACTTTTTGGTCTCTTATGAATAATTTGGCTAAATATAACAATGTATAGTGAGTAAATTTTAAGTGGGCACACATGTCTGAACCTACAAAAGTCAGCTATTCACCAGATGGTAATAAAAAATTAAACCACAGAAGTTAAAATTTGAGTTTAATATCGTTTATATATATATATGAAAATAGTAAAATTTAAAACTCAAAAGTTTGATGTATATGTAAGTCAATTCAGATCTACAAAATGAAATTAAAATTGGAAAAGGAAAGTCAAAAACAGACTGATATTGTGAAAAAGTTAAATGAAGGCTGTTTAACTGAAACCTGCAGAAAATTACAAACTTTAAAGATAATCTACCTAAAGTTGGAAATGAGGAACACATTCAGCAAAATAAAAACTGTCTATGTGAGAGAAAAGGAACTGAAGTCTATCAAAATAACTTTTTACAACAAGGACTTATATACTTTCATAAACCAGTCAAGGAAAAAAAGGAGAAGTAGAAATCAGGAGCCTGAAAGGACCACTAAAGATTTGTATAAGTATATTTTTTTTTATTATTCCTCTTTAGATGTATAGGACATTGAATGTAGACATAAAAAAATGTGAGTGTCGGACATTTCTTATTACTTGTTATTATTGTTATCATAAATTTAAGGCCAGAAACAAGCTGATTCATGCTTGGGAAATTTCTGGTCTCATATTCCAGTACACAAATTTGCAAAAATATTAAAGTTGTGAAAGTTTTACTTGTATAATTTGCTGTTTCGACCTGTATGTGTGTGGATAGACAAAGATCTCCACAAAACTCAGTGAAGTCTAGCTCACTATGATTTATGCAATATTCATAAAGTATTTGAACCCAGTAAAAGAGTTTTTCCACTTGAGTTTTCTCTACACCATAAGAAACTTTCTTATTTTGATGGCCAGAGGTAATTGGTATGCCTATGTTTTTATATGACTAGTGATAAAAATCCTATCATATCTGAACCTTAGTGAAAAGGTTTTCTCTTATTCGAGTCATTGCCTGCCTCAAATTAATATTTGATATTCCTTATGTGTGTATGAGAGAATAGCCATGATAAGCATTATTATAAGTATTGGATACCAGGTCGCAAACTCAATTTAGTGTCTGAATGAATGCAGATCATGTATGTGCAATTGGTGTATTTGAATATTGTTTTTGTAGATTTGATTTAGCATTTGAACCAAAAATAATTAATAACTGTTAAGGGTTAAATAAAAGTTAGGAATGATTGGGCATGAGCAATGCATATATAAATTTACTTAATAAATATTTACGTGGCCATCTGAGAACTTTGATGGAAAGGTAGTATTGTTAAAATATTATTATGTTATAAGAACATGAACATAGAGAATGCACTATGATGATGTTTGATCTTAATGCTGATTTATTTGCAATAACTTAGTCTCACTATTATTAAGATATCTCTGTTGTAAAGATTAGGGCCAAAGAATATTTAATCAGGATGATAGGATAATATCAAGAAATTTGCAAGGAAATATCAACTTTATATTTATTAAATAAAATTATTAAATTTAATTAAAGGAAAAATCGATTATGTATTTTCTATAATATGTCAGTAATAAAAAGAGAAAGCATTCAAAACGGGAAGAAATTGGTATTTACTATATTTAAGGTAAAAAGAAAATGTAGATATAATGTACTGTATATGTTTTTGTATTGAATTATAGCTTGTCAAATAAAATTTGTTGTTTGTTTTAAATAAAATTTGCGTGTGTCTCCATGTTTTTGTGGGTTATTATTATCTAGATTTTTCCAATCCAATCATACATCAATATAATATTATTAATATTTGAATTATCATGTATGTAATTAATATTTAGTAAAACTATTTAAAAGATTAATTTTAAATGAATAAAATTACCAAATAATTTAATATTTTTGAAGTATAAATCACAAATAGAGATAGTATTGAGTGATAGCGAGTGCAGAGGGTGGGCATAAAATCCTTTCTCCATCCGTTGTATTCAAACCTCTCTAGACGCATTTTATTTTATATAATTTTGTTATAAATGCAACTATATTTTAGGATGGGTTTATAAAGATTTAATAAGCTTAAAATATTCCAGCTTTAATGTAAATTGATATTAATCTGCATTAAAAACAACCAAGATTACCTTGGAGGGGATCAAGAGAGGAATGTTTATCGCCAATAACCTATCGCAGGTTATTCGATTTCCACAAATAATTATTCGAAAAAACCCTGAGAAGAGATTATAATGAGAGGAAATGTGCTAGTAAAAAAAAAAAAAAAAAAACGGTAAATTTTAATGGTTAAATAAATAATAGTGTAATAGACATATAGATGTAAAGATGATGGCGGAGTGAATCAGGAAGCTGGAGATGAATATAGAACTTTTATAATTAGAATAAAATTTAATTGTAGCTTTAATCATAGTGAATGGGGAATGCGCTGAGAATAACCTGAAATTCTTAAAGATATTAATATTGTCAATTTTAATGCGTTCTCAGTGTTCTTTAAATCGATTGTGTATTAACCCATTCATGAAATATTATTACTAAGAGTATTGAATTGAGATTTAACCTCTATATTTTATGAGAGCTGCAATTTGTCGCCCTGGCAATTAAGCTTATAGATGTTCTGTATCATCATCATCATCTCAGAAATAGTGTCAGCTGGGAATGATGAAGTATCCATCAATCCATTCTTAAAATGTTGTAATTGGCATGCAATTTATCTGCAAATAGGTAAATGTCATATAGTTTGAATATGGTATAATTAATCCATAACTTGGATGTGCGATCATTTGAATAAAATTCTCATTGGTTATAATAAAGTTATAATTAGCTTAAACTATCCAATAATATATATGATATTTGTTTTCACCCAATCGTTTTAATGCTATTTAAAATCCAATGTGGATGACCGATTAAGAGATTGCAAAATGCGTTTTATGTTAATTTATTAAGTTTTTATAAAGTTAACAAAATAAAGAAAAACTTTTCATTTGTTTGAATTGATTTTATATAGTTACAATTGGCCTGTAACGCGGTCGCACGAAGGAGGTTATATTTAATTTATACGTATGAAATATATTAGTCTATGCATTATATTTGAGAAATTATTAGATTAAATCTATACTTAGAAATTATTTGATCTATACTTAGTATACCAGAATAATTATAATTGATGCATTGCATATTTAATTGATACATAAGAAATGCATCTGTCGTTAATTTATATATTTAAACCCAAGGTTCAGCTTTCAAAAACCAATAGTACACTTAAATACTTTTGTTAGATATATTTAGTTAGAAAATCATCTTCTCTATTAAATTTCGTTTGTTACAAATGATGTGCCAACGTGGTCGCATGATGGAAAATGGGTGTTGGAGGTTAATTTAAAAGCTGCAGAATTGAAATTATAATTGCCAGCAACTGGTTATACCAAAAATGTATTTTAAAATTAAAAATGCTTGTGTGTAATTAGTTGATAAAAAGAAAATTAAATTTTTTATATCTATTTAAAACTGATTATTGATGATGATTGGATTTCTAGATACCCAAAAACATTTGAGATGAGATGCTTATAATCAGTATAGAAATTGTTATGGTCAAGACCAATAGGGTGACCAAGGTATAGATATTTGAGATAATCGTGGTTGTTGGTTTGATGGAGGGAAGAAAATTGTGTGTGCCTAATTTTCTCATCATTGATTTTATTGTTGAATACAAAATGCCAAGAAGCAAAAAAGGGACAGGTCCCATAGAGAGTAAGAAAAAAGAAACAATAGATGAAGCGTCTGTAATATTAGAAAGTATTGAGGAAAGTATCGATGAAAGTGAAAATATAGTGTCTGAGGAGTTGAGCTCTGAAACGGCTCAAAAAGAGCCAAAAAGGAGTGGTAGTCAGCACTTGGAAAAAATGTTAAAAGCTATGATAAAAAACCAAGCTAGTTTAGAAGAGAAAATGGATAGACAGCGTGGAGAATTTAAAGAGAGCCAAAATAGCTTATAAAATAGAATTGAAAGAAAATCTAGCAAGAAGCCAAGCCAGTTTAGAAGAGAAAATGTATAGACAGCGTGGGGAATTTAAAGAAAGTCAAGGTAGTCAAATGGAGAACCTAACTAGACTGAATGAAGAACTAAAAATAGTGTAACCAGTCAGATTATTAGGTTGGAGGTTAAAATGGAAGTTCAGAATTAGAAGCTGGAGAGCAGAATGAGCGAGCTAGAGAGTCAGTGCAAGGCCCAAAGTTGGAAAATAGAAAACATGACTCAAGAAAATAGAGAGTTTGGGTGAAAATTACAAAATGAAATGGAGGCTGACGTGGAAAGGTGATTCACAAAGTTAACTATTGAAAGCTGAGAGAGTCAGAATAAGGCTGAATACCAGCTAGAGGTCTTAGACAAAAAAATCGGAGAAATCAATGAAAAATTAGCAGGCCATATGGAAGGTATGGGCCACAAACTTGGGAGTATTGCGGCCCAATCCAATCAAATAATAGAGGCATTTAAAAGAGATCTAGACTCATGGTTTGAGGAGACTGCAAAAACTCAGAGTACTTTAAAAAGGGAGCTAGTAAACTATAGAGAAAAAGTAGTAGAGCAGGCTGATCATATAGATAGAGGCCTATCAGCCATAAAATATTCTGAGTCAACAAAGGAGTCAGAAACATATATTGTAATGGAGCAAGACAATGCTTTGCCAGACTATAATTATAATAAACAAAGTTATAGCTATAGTAATAAAAATAATAGTAAGATTCTGATAGAATTTCAGAAAATAAAGTGTAAAATGAAAAACATTTCAGCAGAGTTAAATTCATTTGCATGTAGAGATATTTTGACAGGGATAGGCAGTAAAATAAAATGTAAAATGAAAAGCATTTTTATCAACTCACTTGGAAACAAAGATGGTTTAATGTTTAGGGATGGATATAATAATGTGTGGTTCAATGATCTAATTCTCAGTAAAACAGAAGAGGATTTTACAGAGGCTAACGATGTGCAATTATTTAGTGCATTATAGCAGAGGGTTTAAATAAGAGGATTAGGTGTCGGATGAAAAGATTTTGTGAAATATTGTTGGTTGTGTTGATTAGTAGCCTGATGACCATGTACAATAACAATACGATCAACTGTAAAAAGAAACATGGAATTGTTAAGTATCTGGTGGTAGGTATCTGATTAACTGAAATAAGGAACTCAATGAAAAAAAAGAGGGAGAAGAGATGGTTTCCTGTTCCACCTAAAAAGTGAACAAATTAAAATGTAACTAAGAATTAGTAATTGGCAAGTTTGTTGGTATATTATATGTAAAAAAAAATGTGTAGCTTGAATTTGGAAAATTTTACCTGAAGGAGGGGAGTATGTAGCCCTTGCATGTGGCCAAGGCTCCATCTTTTTAAGTTAAATATGCAAAGAAGGTTCCATCCAAATTTTCCACATAATATATGTATTTTTTTCTATGTAATAAGAAAATTTTAGACAAGACCGAGTTTGAACCCATATTTATAAGGCATTGCATATGTTCAACTAGTAAGCAATCTAAAAAACATATGGCTAATGTGTTTATAACCAGAGGATTATTTTATTTTAATTTATGAGTTAAATTGATATTAAGAAAATATTAGAAAAAGCAAGATTTACACATTTGTTGACAGGGACATGTGTGACTGTTGAAAAAGTATATTAGATAGTGATGATGAGTGGTCATTATTTTATGCTAGGTTGGAAATAAATAACTCATGAAAGTAAATAATAATAATAATAATAATAATAATAATAATAATAATAATAATAATAATAATAATAATAATAATAATAATAATAATAATAATAATAATAATAATAATAATAATAATAATAATAATAATAATAATAATAATAATAATAATAATAAAAAGAAATTATTTCACACTCAGCTGCCTACTATATATATACAATTTTAATGCACAAATCAGCGCATAACAGCAGAGCTTCTTCAAATTAAATCACAATTTATTATAAACTTAATATAAATTATAATACATAATAAATAATGCCCGACCGCTTTCAAAAGAACTTAGCTCTCATAATCATGGGTAACAAAGAGTAAGCGTAACAAGGTTGCTATGTGTAAATATATGCAGATATATGTAAATTAATTGAACTATATGCGTAAATCTAATTAACCCATTTCTTAGAAATTTTATAACACGTGTTATAAAATTTCTAAGAAATGGGTTAATTAGATTTATGCATATAGTTCAATTAATTTACATATATCTGCATATATTTACACATAGCAACCTTGTTACGCTTACTCTTTGTTACCCATGATTATGAGAGCTAAGTTCTTTTGAAAGCGCTCGGGCATTATTTATTATGTATTATAATTTATATTAAGTTTATAATAAATTGTGATTTAATTTGAAGAAGCTCTGCTGTTATGCGCTGATTTGTGCATTAAAATTGTAAATAATAATAATAATAATAATAATAATAATAATAATAATAATAATAATAATAATAATAATAATAATAATATAGTTATAATAATTAAAGATTATAATTATAGATTAAGTCAGTAAATTTATCAATTAAAGGTTAATTAAAAAAGATATACCTGTGATGTGTGTGTATATAATATAATTGTAGATCTTGATGGTACAATTTACAATTAATAATCATTTCTTACATGTTGTAAGCAATTTTAAATAAGAAATTAAAATCATTTTTAATAAGTTTAATATTAGCAGCTAAATTTACTTTAAAGTCTGAGTTTGAAACAGCTGTAATATATATCTGGTTTCACTATTAAAGGGAAAAAGTAAGATTACTTCTAGTATAGGTTCATGTGTTATATTACTCAGTTAATTATCATTCCTTAAAAAACACAGATATCACTAAGGAATTTAAGTGGACCATTAATTTATACCATTAACAATGAATGGTCGGTCTGGTCTGTCAGAGTGTCAAAAATTAATTGGCAATTAATTGTTGGATTGTAAAATTAATTCTGTCTGTTTGAAATGGAATTTGTGACTGATTTTTCTGAGGGGGCAAAAGGTTAAATTTAATTGAGAAGAGGGAACATGTGAATTAATTATAAAGATAATAAACACAGGTGGATGTCTCTATAAAAACTGTGTTAAAGAAGAAAAAAAGGCTTCTTTTTATTTTAAACTGGCTTGTATTTTAAAAACTTATCTGTAGCAGTTTTCTTTGATTGACTTAAAGAAAACTGTCTTATAAAAATTTTAAATCGTTTTATTGTACTTTTTGGTCTCTTCAGAATAATTTGACTAAATATAACAATGTATAGTGAGTAAATTTTAAGTGGACACACACACGTCTGAACCTCCAAAAGTCAGCTATTCAGCAGATGGTAATAAAAATTTAAACCACAGAAGTTAAAATTTGAGTTTAATATCATTTATATATATGAAAATAGTAAAATTTAAAACTCAAAAGTTTGATGTATATGTAAGTCAATTTAGATCTACAAAATGAAATTAAAATTGGAAAAGGACAATCAAAAACAGACTGATATTGTGAAAAAGTTAAATGAAGGCTGTTTAACTAAAACCTGCAGAAAATTACAAAGTTTAAAGATAATCTACCTAGAGTTGGAAATGAGGAACACATTCAGCAAAATAAAAACTATATATAAGAGAAAAGGAACCAAACTCTATCAAAAGATCTTTTTACAACAATAACTTATATGCTTTCATAAACCAGTCAAAGAAAAAAAAGGAGAAATAGAAATCAGGAACCTGAAAGGACCGCTAAAGGACTTGTATAAGTATATATATTTTTTATTATTATTCCTCTTTAGATGTATAGGACATTGAATGTCAATATAAAAAATGTGTGTGTCGGACATTTAATGTAAATATATATAATAAAAAAATTCTTTCGTTGTAGTGTATTATGTATATCATCTACTTTAAAATTATCATTGTATTATTTTGGGGGTAGAAATTGATTTCAGACAATTTTATATATGTTTATTTAAATGCTTTTGCTATTATGGTCATTTTGGTGGTAGAACTGATATGCCTTATTTAATATGCTTTATAAACTTTTTTTTTTCTCAATTTAAAAAAAAACAATTAAGAGATATTATTATTAGCTTTAGAAGTTATTATCAAATGCTTAGACTTATAAATGAATTGCTTGTCTATTGAGTATCATCATCATTTTTCTTTTTCTTTTTATAAAAGTGCATGGAAATAGTTTTGAGAATTTTGTGCACATTTCTTATTGCTTATTATTATTGTTATCATAAATTTAAGACCAGAAACAAGCAGATTTATGCTTGAGAAATTTATGGGCTCATATTCCAGTACACTAATTTTCAAGAATATTAATGTTGTGAAAGTTTTACTTGTATAATTTAATGCTTCGACCTGTGGATAGACAAAGATCTCCATGAAACTCAGTGAAGACTAGCTCACTAAGATTTATGAAATATTCATAAATTATTTGAACCCAGTGGAAGAGTTTTCCCACTTGAGTATGCTCTACACCATAAGAAGGTTTCTTATTTTGTTGGCAAGAGATAATTGGTATACCTATGTTTTTGTATGACTAGTGATAAAAATCCTATCATATCTCAACCTTAGTAAAAAGGTTTTCTCTTATTCAGGTCACTGCCTGCCTCATATTAATATTTGATATTCCTTACATGTGTATGAGAGGATAGCCATGATAAGCATTATTATAAGTATTGGATACCAGGTCGCAAAGTCAATTTAGTGTCTGAATGAATGCAGATCATGTATGTGCAATTGGTGTATTTGAATATTGTTTTTGTAGATTTGATTTAGTATTTGAGCCAAAAATAATTAATAACTGTTAAGCGTTAAATAAAACTTAATAATGATTGGGCATGAGCAATGCATATATAAATTTATTTAATAAATATTTACATGACCAGCTGAGAACTTCGCTGGAAAGGTACTGTTGTTAAAATATTATTATATTATAAGAACATGAACATAGAGAGTGCACTATGATGATGTTTGATCTTAATGTAAATTTATTTGCCATAACATAGTCTCACTATTATTAAGATATCTCTGGTGTAAAGGTTAGGGCCAAATAATATTTAATCAGGATGATTGGATAAGATCAAGAAATTTGCAAGGGAATTTCAACTTTAGATTTATTAAATAAAATTATTAAATTTAATTAGGGGAAAAATTGATTATGTATTTTCTAAAATATATCAGTAATAAAAAGAGAAAGCATTGAAAATGGGAAGAAATTGGTATTTACTATATTTAAGGTAAAAAGAAAGTGTAGATATAATGTACTGTATATGTTTTTGTATTGAATTATAGCTTGTCAAATAAAATTTATTGTTTGTTTTAAATAAAATTTGCGTGTGTCTCCTAGTTTTTGTGGGTTATTATCATCTAGATATTTCCAATCCAATCATACATCAATATAATATTATTAATATTTGAATTATCATGTACGTAATTAATATTTAGTAAAACTATTTAAAAGGTTAATTTTAAATGCGTAAAATTACCAAATAATTTAATATTGTTGAAGTATAAATCACGAATAGAGATAGTACTGAGTGATAGCGAGTGCAGAGGGTGGGCATAAAATCCTATCTCCATCCGTTGTATTCAAACCTCTCTAGACTAATTTTATTTTATATAATTTTGTTATAATTGCGACTATATTTTAGGATGCGTTTATAAGGATTTAATAAGCTTTAAATATTCCAGCTTTAATGTAAATTGATATTAAACTGCATTAGAGACAACCGAGATCACATTGGAGGCGATCAAAAAAGAAATGTTTATCACCAATAACCTATTGCAGCTTATTCGATTTCCACACCTAATTATTCGAAAAAACCCTGAGAAGAGATTATAATGAGAGAAAATGAGCTAGTAAAAGAAAATTAAATGGTAAATTTTAATGGTTAAATAAATAATAGTGTAATAGACATATAGATGTAAAGATGATGGAGGAGTGGATCAGGAGGCTGGAGATGAATATAGAACATTATAATTAGAATAAAATTTAATTGTAGCTTTAATCATAGTGAATGGGGAATGCGCTGAGAATAACTTGGAATTCTTAAAGATATTAATATTGTCAATTTTAATGCATTCTCAGTGTTCTTTAAATCGATTGTGTATTAGCCCATTCATGAAATATTATTACTAAGAGTATTGAATTGAGATTTAACTTCTATATTTTATGAGAGCTGCAATTTGACGCCCTGGCAATTAAGCTTATAGATGTTCTGTATCATCATCATCATCTCAGAAATAGTGTCAGCTGGGAATGATGAAGTATCCATCAATCCATTCTTAAAATGTTGTAATTGGCATGCAATTTATCTGCGAATGTGTAAATGTCATATAGTTTGAATATTGTATAAATAATCCATAACGTGGATGTGCGATCATTTGAATAAAATTTTCATTGGTTATAATAAAGTTATAATTAGCTTAAACTATCCAATAATATATATGATATTTGTATGCTCTCCCAATCGTTTTAATGCTATTTAAAATCCAATGTGGATGACTGATCGAGAGATTGAAAAACATGTTTTATGTTAATTTATTAAGTTTTTATAAAGTTAACAAAATAAAGAATAACTTTTCATTTGTTTGAATTGATTTTATATAGTTACAATTGGCCTGTAACGCGGTTGCACAAAGGAGGTTATATTTAATTTATAAGTATGAAATATATTAGTCTATGCATTATATTTGAGAAATTATTAGATTAAATCTATACTTAGAAATTATTTGATCAATACTTAGTATACCAGAATATATATAATTGATGCATTGCATATTTAATTGATACTTAAGAAATGCGCCTGTCATTAACTTATATAGTTAAGAAAATGTTCATCTTTGAAACCCAATATTTACATTAGTCTATACTTAGTTAGAATAATACACTTAAATATATTTGGTTAGAAAATCTTCACCCTAAATTTCATTGGTTAGAAATGACCACAACATGGAAGCATATTAAACATCGATCCCCTAGCCCAAAACTTATTCATTTAACAAAATCTATTAATTTAGTAAAATATAACTTCGTGAGAAATTGCAATATAAATTTATTCATTGACCAGTAAAAAATTTTTGAATTTTTAATTAGTTAGAATATATATATATATATATATATAACTAATTAAAAATTCAAAATTTTTATATATATATATATATATATATATATATATATATATATATATATAGTGATCTTCTGGTTTGGTACCAGAAATAGACATTGTAGTAGTGTAGTAGTATATCAGTAATCTCTGATATAATCCTGTTAAAAAAAAATGAAATAACGTGAAATTTTATTTTTATTTTTATTTTTGACTTAAAACTGTAATCAATAGTAAGTGTAGGTGTAATTAAAAAGATGTCTTAAATAATTTAGTATCTTGTTTTGGGTATAATCAGTAATAGAATAGGGAGGGGGTGGCTACAGTCTGAGTTGATACATACTTGTTTTATTTGTTCATAAAGCAGTAATCAGTTTTGGTAGAATGATTTCCTAGTCCATTTGTTTTGTACATTTTAAATATATAGCATAAACAGTAAAATATGTTTCACTCATCATCATTCACATTGTCATTTCAGTCAGTATAGTATAATACCTGTAGCATATTACTACTGAATATTCATGCATTATCCAACTCCATTTTTCATTCATAAGTTTCATTAAACCATTAAATACCCCACATTACATTCAAATATTTAATTATATCAATAACAGTATTAAAAAAATCTAACTTAATTACACTTTAAATAAATCAATAAATTATGGACTGGTGGATATGACAAATACTGTAAAATATTTTATTTATTACAACAATTGTCATCAATTTTATTCTACTGCTTTAAAAACATTTATTTAGTGGTTCAATTTTTTTTTTCACTTATTTAAAAGACGAAATAATTTTTTTTTCCATCTTTTTTTTTTACTGTCTAAAGTTTTTGTATAATTAAGTAAGTTTGCCAGTGGGAGGAGCGATTGGTGATTTTTTTGGTGATGTAATGTGACATTATCGTAAACAATTCGAAGAGAACAATATGATGTAATGATTATTAAAAAAGTTTATAAAAGGAATACTTATTACTTTTAAGTGGTGAGTCAATTATTACTTCAGTCAGTCTATTATTACTTTTGAAAAGGTCAGTCAATTATAAAACTTTTACAAGGGCACTTATAGCTAACCAAGCGCAGCTATAACTAATTTATTTAGCAAAGTTTAATAGTTAAATTATTTTTCCTCTTCCAGGGTTCAAGTTAAAAATTTAATTATATTATTTTGTTTGCGAAATGTGTCCTTAACAACCATTAAACGATACATCAATTTTGCTCCAGCTGATCGTTTAAATTGTCCCAACATTATGCTAAAGTATACGTAAGTGTTATATTCTATTATTCAAGATAAATTATTATTTACGAAATGGAATGCTTAATAGGACTGTAAAATTGTTTTTTTTAAATTTAAAATTAACAGGGAAGGATAAAAGAATATTTGTTTATTTTATAACAATTAAGTTTTTAAGCTTTAATTATACTATGAAGGGAACAATTGCCACGTGCTCATTTATGTATGTGAAAAATATGAACTTTCATCGAACGTGCTCAGAACTTTAATGTACAAATTTCATGTCAAATATAAAAGCAAACTCAAAATTTAAAATATACATAAGGAATATATAATTTTATCGTCATATGACTTAGAATATGTGGCATAATTATTTATATTTTTACCTTTGGAAAAGAAATATATAAGATTAAATATGTCATTAAATGTACTTTAATAATTATTTGTTCTTCTAGACTAGTAGGATGAATGAAATTATCAATGGATCAAGTTATGTGACATTACTGTATTAACATTACCAAAGAGTTTATCTCAATAAATATTATTAATTGAATAACTATGTATATCTCTGAATGGCTTTATGATTGTGAAATTAAATGTTAAATATATCCTAGGAATAAAGTACAAACTTCTTTTTTATTTGCATTATGAAATATATTGTTTAATTAAGGAAATTCATTATTTACAATGTCAATAGCAATTCATTAGTTGATAACTAAAAACATTGAATATGCTCATATGGATTCAACAAAAATAATATTGTGTTGTTTTCTCCTGCAGGAATTGTACCATTGTGTGTTAATATTTGTCTTGTGCAGTATAATTATTTTCCTTATCTATTTGGAGACATGACAAGGAAAGTCATATAAAAACTTTTATAAACTTTTCGTTTCATTTCGTTTAAGAAGAAGAAAGAAGAAAGAAACTTTATTTTATTTAATAGCATATTAGATAGTATTAGTTAAGCAATGTTTTATTATTTTATATATGGTTATTATATGTATTATTATTAAATTTGTTCTACAAGAATGTCTCAAATAGCATAATAAAAAATACATTATGCTGGTAATTTTATATTATTATTATTATTACTTTAATATGAAGTTTGGTCATGTGTTACTAACACACGCTATGGTAAAACCAATGGAAGAGTAAATTCAAAGGGGTGAATAATTATTTTAAAAAAATGTTCATTATATTAAATCCTATCGAATATACTTCTTTTATAAATTAGAAAACTATTATTTTCAAGAATCATTTCAGCTATAACATAAAATTTTATTATTTATTTAGGTTCAATTTAACTACAGATTCTTGCCAATATTAATGTATTATATTATAAAAAAATTATTCGTCTGCTTTGTCCATAGTAATTAGTATTTTATTTACCAATTGTTCTTTGAACATCACCAGGTCCTAAATATTGTCAGATATGAGATATTTTATTTTTTATTAATTCTAGCAGTAATAATTAATATTTTAACAGTAATTCTTTGCTTACTGTGTTTTTAAATGGTCTGTATATTACATGCATATACGTGTGTGTGTCTATTATTAAACTTATTTATAATTATATGTAATTACCAGTGAAAATGATTTTAAATCAATCAGATTCAGAAGGAAAAGAGGATCAATCATTTGAAGAATTAGAAAGTTGTTTAAGAGAGAATTATTCTTTTTTTGTTATGACTGAATGAAAAGTATTTTGTGGCTATATGCTATAAAGTTTACAATGTTTATAATATTTTATGGGATTGAGTTAGTATGTTTGTTAGTTGAATATTTAATATGGGTAGTTTCCCAGTGTATTGTAGTGTATAGGATTGAGTAATCCTTTATTATCCATGTATTGGAGTATTTTGATAGGAGTGGATTGAGTCCTCCTTTTATATTTGATGTATAGAATTAAATGTGTATGGAGCTAGAAATGTTTTCTCCCTGATTTTCATTTGGTGATGAGTTATTCCACTAATTATTTAGTCTTAAAGATAGACTTGGAAGTTATTGTTATATTACCTGTTTTGAATTATATAAATCTGTTACCCCATGTGTGTATTGGATGTTTTTCAGCTTATGCTATAGCCTAGTGTTTGATTGTTTATGATAAAATGGAAGAATAAAAAGAAAGTATAGTGTCTTATAAAACATCTGTATTATAGTTTATAAATAAAGATTGATTGATCTTCGCTTCCAACCGTATTATGATTATATTGAAATATCATAAGCAAACCGATTAGATTGATTAACATTATTTATTTATTTTCTTTGACACACAGCATAATACAGATTCATGCACAGATTGTTAATTTTGATACAAAAAAATGCATTATTAATGTAGAACTTTACTTATCATGTTAAAATATTTTGTAGTAATTATTTAAGCTTCATCTCATTGATTTTTATCATTTAATCATAATTTGCATAAATAATTAAGCAAAGATAGGACATTAGTTAATGAATACAAAGATTTACTTTATTTTGGCAAAGCAGAACCTAATTATTCAACAGTATACTTACCTTAAAATTACAAAGGAGAATACTTTTAATTAATAGAAGTATTCATTTTTTTTTTTTGGTAAGATAGCCCAATATTATTCTTAGTTTAAATCCCCTTGTTTTAATTTTATTTAAGATATTTAAAAAGTAACAATGCAAAATCTTAATTTGTTCAGTAATTAGAATGTTAATCTATGTTGTTGTTATAAACTTTTAGTAATAAATGAGTGATATTCAGCAAAAGACTGAATAAAATATACTTTAGTAATCAGTTACTAAAAGTGTAAGGTCATATTTATTTTGGTTTTTATTTTTGTATAAGTCTATCAGAAATCACTGATAGCTAAAGAGACATTTCTTTATAGTAAATAATAGGGACTTATTTAGTTCACTTAATGTTTCAAATAAAATGTTTACCAATTTATCAAAATGTTCTGATGAAAATATATAGAAGATGTAAAAGTTAATGAATCATGTTGTATTATATCTTCTTGTATAACCTGTACTCAATGATATGAAATCCCTTTGGAATTTTTGTTCATAACAAGAAAAGAAAAGTAGATGTTGATTTAACTATTTTGTATTTGATTAATAAATATTTTGTTATCTAAATTTGTATTTGGAGTTTCTTCTTTAACATTCATTCGTGTTTCACACTTCCACACATGCTTATGCATTTATTTTATTTAATGTAACATAATTGTATCTATTTAATTATAATAAATCTCAAAATATGATGATGTTGATTTCCTTGATTCAAACACTATATGAGATACCAATTACCTACTGATCATTTTAAAAGAGTTTTGTTATTTAATTTTTTTTGTTTAGATGATGAATTGAAATCAAAATGTGCCCGGTTTCTTTCATTATCTAACTGCAAGTATCTATTTAGAGGATTATTTGGTTTATAATATTATTTTCATAGTGTTAAATAATGATTTGAGGTATAGAAATGTTAGATCAAGCCATACCATAAGTTAATTCCCTGAGATCTTCAATATATAATTTAAATTAGATAATAAATTCATTTAGCCAGATTAGATTAGTGAGTAGTTAAAATTTAGTGATGATAAGTTTAGTTTGAGTTTAGATCTAGTGAATTATACATTACAATTTCTGAAATATTATTTTTTATTTTATTTTAGTTATTAGTTTAATTGTATAATATGGTAGAGGTTGTTCAATACATATGGATGATGGGAGGACGTGAAGTAGAGAGTATTATTAGTTACTTTTAGCTGGTAGAATTTTACCAATTTAATTTTGTCTAGTATAGAACTTAATAGATGTTTATTCCTATTAGTAATAATATTTTCTCCCACATCTAATATACATTGTACACCTCATACATTGCTGTATCTCTCAACTGAGTTAGTTTTAGGTGAAAGCTTTAATTAAGAGCCTCATGAATAGATTTAGGTAAAGTTAAATAAATATTTTATTCTATGATACATAGAATTGGCGCCCCCGGGTAATTGTTAGTGTTAGTGATAGGTGTGAGGGGTTACAATATATATATATATATATATATATATATATATATATATATATATATATATATATATATATATATATATATATATATATATATATATATATATATATATATATATATATATATATATGTTTTGCTGAATCGCTAAATTATTTCACTCACTGGGTAAGGGTATCCTATACAGCTTAAACATGTTCAGTTGCATTACATTCCTTTTGATAGGTCAATGCTTTTATATTTAACATCAATTATCCATAAATAGATGGACACTTCTTGGTGAATAGGTTAAAAGTCTTACTATAAAGCATATTAGAAATACAAGGTGAAACAGTCAAAGTGTTAAGGCTGCATAGTAACCAGTAAATAAAGTCTAAGATACCCTTATTGAAATATCAAAATCACCTGATTTTACTCAACATTAAAAAATAAAGAAAAGTAACTTGCACACTCAATAAAATATAAGATTAAAGTATCTCTACAATTTCTTAACTAGTAACATCAAAGTGACTCTGTGGATATTTAAGTAACACTTTCTTCATTTATTAACAATTGTTTTGGTTGATCAGATTTAAAAATACTATGTTCCAAAAATATTAGGTGAGGCAAAATTACCTGCTGACCATTTGGGAATAATTAAAATTTCGAAATAATATTTAGGGGTGAAATATATTTAAGTTTGAAAATTCAATGATAACCAATTGTTAATTCTGGAGCACTTATCAAAATATTTTAATATAATTATATATAAAAAAAAAACAATCATTGTAAACTTGATTTCAATAATTGAAAAATTCATAAGGAATTACATGGAATTATTTATATTTCTGGGACTTACAAAAATTGGTTAAAGAAAAACTTAATAAACCCAACATAACTTTTATAAATTGATCTCACTATTATTCATTTTGTAAAGGAATCAAATTTAGATGACAATATATAACTCAACAAAAATGAAAACTTTAAAAAGTATTCCACTAGAATATTAGGGAAGGGTTTCACAATTGTTTCAATTGCTAGCAAAATATCATAGAGCTAGAAGTTTTAATAATGTCTTCATTGCTATTCAGATATATTTAACAAAACAAAAGTTTGTTATTTTTGAGAAATGATATTTTCTGGATTAAAGCTAATAAAATATATAAGATCATTTATAACTCATAATAGGATAATCATTGTAGCAATTCTAACTATTGAAATTCAAGAAGCGTTACGACTACGTTTTTGATGTAATTATGGAAGATTTTGCCAAAGAAAAAGTTAGAAAAATATTTTAAATAGATATTCTTCAATTACAATTATTTATATTAAAAATGTGTATATTCTTTGTAAAAATTAAGGTTATTGAAGTACTCTCTGCCACATAAATCTATCCAATTGGTCGTAAACACAAATTAAATCAAATTATAAGTGAATCAGTAACGGCTTAAACAGTCATGGGTAGTCGAAGTTTATTATCCTACGTGCAATAGGTGTTGATTTGATGATGCAGTACAATAACAGACTGTTTAGTTTTCTGAATATTTGAGCGAAAATAAAATTTTGGGTTGATCAAAAAATATTATGATGTTGATTATTATAATGAATTAACAGGAGAATAAGATTGTGGATAAATAAACTTCTGAAAATAATCATGTACAATAAGTGGAAGTAGTAATAGGTTGCGGGCCTGATGTCTGTAAGTTATTACAGCTACTATTTAGGGAGGAGAGATAGAGGGATAACAAATATATAGTCCAATCTATATTAAGGTTGGTATTAGTGTTGATGATATAAATGTAATAGTACAATACCTGTTATAGAAAATATATATAAAAACATAAATTGATTTTTTTAGGATTTATTCTAGGATATTTTGTTTATAAATATATAAGTAAATATTAAATATTAAACAGCTCTGGCATTTATAAATATTCTAAAAAGGTGCCGACCTTTACGCCGAACATAGTTTGAATAAAGATTATTTGATGATAATGTTTTATTAAACAACCGGATTTTAAAATCGGATTATAATTGAAATCAAAATGGTATATAAAATTAAACAAAAATAAACATGGTTTGAAAAGAAATAGTGTTTTAAAGATTACGACAATTGGTGATTTTTATATTTTTAAAAATAAATATAACCAAATACATATATAAATATAACAGAAAAATTACAGATAGAAAGTTAAATAAGAAAAATAATAATAATAATACCTTTTTTGAATTATGCTTCACCTTTATATGATCAACATTTAAAGACAAAACATAGATAATGCCTCTGAAAGTTAGAGATGGAATTAGTTCTAAGAAATGGTTTAACAACATTATTACCAATCATTTTATCAGAGAGCTAAATTAAACAATGAAATTCTATGACGTATGTTGCATGAATAACACATTTTTCTGAGAATAGCGAATTCATTATACTGAAACATATTGATGTAATAATTCATATAAAATGTATACAATTTTGAATTCTTAATACCTTGAAAAAAATATTTACTTCGATAATTATTTCAAACATCGTATAATTGATTAATATATGTAAATACATTTGACACATTTTATTAACAACTTTAGCATAAAGAGTAAGAACAACAACAACAACAACAACAACAACAACAATAATAATAATAATAATAATAATAATAATAATAATAATAATAATAATAATAATAATAACAACAATAATAATAATAATAATAATAATAATAATAATAATAATAATAACAACAACAACAACAACAACAACAATAACAGCGACACCTTCTTTAAAATATTTTTCTTACACCAAAATGTTGCTATTGTAAAAACGGTTATAATAATTTTTAAGGAGTATTTATACAATCAGTTATATATTTATTTTATAGTTAAGTGTATGCGTTTTAAGTGAAATAAGACAACGTAAGATGAAATATTATTTTCATATTATTTCAGCTTCATCTGTATACTTCTCTTGAATATTATTTGTTTTGTATTTAAATTCGGCCCATGTATTTTTCTAAAATCTTATATTTCTTATGAGTGGGAATTGTGATTCATAATACCTATTAGAATGGCTGGACATTGTACGATTCCCAAAAAATTTTCAACGACATCAACATATTATTGATTTGTACAGAATATTCCAGATGAGAAAATATAAACAATTTTGGATTGATATTGATTCTCAGATGAATATATTTAGTTAAAAATATCAGATTTTTGTTTTACTGGTACCTTTATAAAATCAATGATGTCACATGACCAGTACTCACAAAATAATAAGCAGCAGCAAATTCTTTTTTTTTTTCGACGGTTATGTCATATAGTAATACCAAATGTGACCAAAAGATAGATGAGGTATATATTTTATTTAACAAAATCAAACAAAAAAACTAATGAAACCTCTAACAATTATATAATCAATTGATTTCAGATATTTATAACTAAACAAAGAAGTTCATTTCATTTATGTCAGTGTAAAGTTTTCGATTTTGCTCAGGTATTTTGAAAATAAAACGGTAAATAAAAATGGTTGTTGGAAGAAAAATATATTACACACAAAAGGTTCAATGACACTATTCATTGATTCAAATTCCATCAATGGCAAAACCTATAGGCTTGGGGATATTGAATAAGATACCACTACGTAAGATTAAGCAGTATCATATAGTATCAATTAATTGTTTACTAGATTTTGCAATTGGTTTGTAACTTTTGTAATAACAAATGATAGTTATTATTAATGAAATACTTTGAATCTATTGTTAGAGCTTGTATAGAAGAAGACATTAGATTTTTGATGTATTTATTAGATTTACTTAAGTAAAGAAAAATAATCGAATGACTTTATTATTGAGCGATTCCTGGCAAATGCGAACATTAAAGTAGAAACTGGTTTCTAACTTAAGAACATTGCACTCCTGATATTTGTGTTTTACTACTTCAATAAATAAGACAATAAATAATGAAATATTTGCTCAGAATTTCTAAAAAGTTCAAACACTAAACTATCCACTGCAATAATTCATAGAGAATCGTTACTCAGAATATGATTGTCTCTCAATGCATTACGTACCAGGACGATTTAATTTAGGGACATTTCGAATGAAATGATCTTATTTACTAAACTCTGCATATAATAATAAAATTGTTTTTTTACATAATTAATGTTCATTAAAGTAAAAAAAAAAGGAATAACAATATTTTAATTGAAATCCAAAAATAGTGTATGCAAAAAAGGCAAGCAATTATCTTGAACAAATCAGCAAATCATCTATTAATTTAACTATGAATAAGTTGATATATAGGCATTTTTTAATTTCACTGACAAGCGAATAAAAAAAATAATAAAAAATAGTGGATTAGTAATTGTAAATATTAAATAAATTAAATGTCAAATGTAGTTTTTTAGAATAAAATTTAAGTTTATTGTGAATTTGATTTTAGGTAGATTATTTATATATATATATATATATATATATATATATATCTACCAGGTCTAATATATATTATATATATATATATATATATATATATATATATATATATATATTCTAACCTGGTCCGTTTGCATCCTCACTTTCGGGCAGTATATTATATTAAATAAAACGGGTTCTAGCTCAGTTAATAATTAATAAATAAAATATTCAGCATTAAAATAAAATATTTCACTAGCTCAAATTTAAAATACGAACATGGTTCAGTTTATAAACTAAATTAAATAAGTATTTAATATTTTCATAAGACTTGAAAGTGAAAATACAGGTGACAAGATAGATAACATTGAGCCAATATCCAACAGGATACTACATCAATGGCTTAAGAACACTATCCCCCTTTATTACTATTTCAAGTAATAACTTATAATATTCTTACGACTTTAATAAATCCTACTCACTAAGATTAAGCCAATAATTAAATCTTAATCTTCTATTTATAATAACTTAGCTTTATAAAATCTCAGGTTCATATAATTTATTCTAAATTAATTAAAACTATGGTAGTAAAATATGAGAAGGGATTTTTATGTCATAATCTACTACACTTATACTACTAATAATAAATAATAATAATATTTTCCATTGTATAAAGTAATTCTGTATATCTCTTTTCTTTTCACCATAATTTTTATTACTATGATAAAATAATAAAATAATACAATATAATATTTTATCTTCATGTAATACTATAATAAATACGTGGTAGTATTTGATAATCTGACAAACAAAAGTATGTGGCAACTAATAGCATATAATTCTATGTACTATTATGTTAACTAATTTATGACCATAAGATAATGTAAAATTATGATTACTTAATTTAATGAATACCCATAAAATATTCGAATTTTAAAAATAATTCTTTATTTATCTTTTGTGCAAAATTATATGTTTGTTTCTATTATTATGGATATATTGTGATCTATTTCTCAAGAAATAGAACTTACAAAAAGTATTCTGCTTTCTAAGAATTATAATAAAAACATCATATGTAGGGCTTTATATAACATTAATACTAAAAAAAAAAAAAGAGAATAGAATTGATAATTCCTCTTTTAATAGAGTAATTTTGCCTTACATTAGGGGGGATTACTTATAAAATTAGTAGAAGACTATCTTGTTTTAATATAAAAAAACACTTTTTTACTGGCAAAAAAATTGGTGATTTTTTGTATAAACCTAAAGACAAAATATTTTTGGAACACCAAGAAGTTTATGAAGATCCATGTTTCCACTGCTCAAGAGGCTGTGTGGGTCAGTCTAATAGACGAATTAATGTCAGAATAAAGGAACATAAAAATGCTTTTGATCAAACAATTAGCACATCAGTTTTTACTACCCATTATTTAGAAACTGGTCACAAACCTAATTTTGACAATAGAAAAATACTTGCTATTTTGGAAAGATATGATTTAAGAACCATGAGAAAGTCAATTGAAATATTAAAGAGACTTACTGGTTTAAATAGAACTGATGAAGCACAACGTATTCCAGCTATGTGGAAACCAATCATTTTATCCAATATTAACTTAAAATTATTAGGTAAAAATACTGAGGGAAATACACATTTTGATAAGCCTCATATTGTGAATGCTGAACTTGAATCTCATTTCTCATCTTGCACACAGTCACATTATTTGTTAAGATCTAACAGTTTTTCTTTCAAAAGTTAACCTTGATAATGGCGGTTGCTATTCCGTCGAAATATCGGTGTTTAATTGAAAACAATACACAGTATATCCCAAAAAGTTATATTATATATATATATATATATATATAATATAAAAAAAAAAAAAAAAAAAAAAAAAAAAACATTCTGCCTTATTAGGCACAGAGAAGAAAGTCCATGGTGTTTCTTGATCTTAAACTCAGAGGTAAAAATCCAATAAACTCACCACAGTGGATTGATAATGGTTGATGATATATATATATATATATATATATAATATAAAATAAAATATATATATATTATAATAGTAACTTACAGTTGTTATTATTGGTCTAACATGTTTTATCTCTTAGGAAATTATTTATAAATATAATTTTTTATTTGACTATTTTATTATATATATATATATTTGAGTTTTAAATAATACATACCTTAAGCTTTTGAGTAAAATGCCAGATTTGAAGTTAAGAATAAATACTTATATATTTTTTTATTTTATTATTAAATCTTAATGTCAACGGAACAATTGATAGTTGAGTTAAGCATGAACTTGTAATAACACATGAGCAGATTGATTCGTTCTTTTGTTTTTAAGGAGAAGAAAAGAAAATCATTTCTCTTTAAATAACTTTTTCTTTTATCAATACTACCATTCAACGATTGGAATTTAAATATTAACTTTTCCAAATTAAAATAATATGTGGATTAAAAGTCTGCAAGGAAAATATTTTAATTTTCTATTAAGTCTTAAAGGAATAGCAATATAAAAGAAAAGAACGTCTGTTTAAGTTTTTTGGAAACTACGTTGTTTTAATACTTCCGTGATTCTTCGGATATATATAAATTTAAGATAATTATATATATATATATATATATATATATATATATATATATATATATATATAGGATAAAACAATGTGTTTTGAGTAAAACAGCTTTGTATTGTAAAGGTTTCGAAACCAACCTTGCATGCTATTTTAAAATATTTTGAAATATTGGATATTTAGAACGTCTAATGATAATAGAAAAATGAAGATTAAGAACATCTACATTCGAAGAATATTTATTTTATTTCACATTAATCAAATCATTGGGTATTATTAACAGTTTATCGTTTAAGGATAAATAAAATCATCATTATACCAATGGATTAATAATATACTTCATAAAAGATCTTCATTAGGATGATGAACTATGGACTTCAATATCTGCTCTCAACTCTAATATAAATAAGTTTTCTTTATTATTTATTTATATATATTATAATAATGCTTATATTATTTTAATATGTTTATTATTATTATTATCTTTATTTCAAATTTGGCATAGCATCATTATATCTTAATAGGAAAATTATATTTATTATTAAATGTAATTAATTGAAAGCTTGACATAATTCATCAAATTAGATGAGGAATATAAAGAATAGTTATTATTTGACAGATATCTTAAACAAGATTATATTGTATTTACTACTTAATATTGTAAAAGTTTAATGTACTTTATTTATCAAAAATACATATAATATATAAGTTATACAATTGCAAGTAGTACTTATATATTGGTAATTATGAAACATATAAATAAGAACGGTAAATAAATTAATAAGTTACATAAATTATTAATTTTTGAACCCAGATATTGTTTTTATATATCTGTTAATTTAAACTATTTTCTTTAATTTTTGAAAATTTATTATAGTATTGAGTTTTATCATAAGGTATTAAATAAAAATATTATTTATTAATATTTTTAAAATGATAAAATTCATCCGTATTTGTTTATTAATATTTTATTATCTATTATATTATATTTTTTATTATTTATTAAATATTGATTTATTAACTTGATCTCTTTGTCTAATCATTATTGAATTATATTATATATATGCTAGTATTATAAATATCATATGAATATCAATTGTAATTAATGCTTATATAAAGGCATATAAATAATAACTTGTTTTGGATTTTCCCTGAAGAGAGCTGATTGCAAATTCTCCATGAGTTTGAATATCGTGGCATAATGGTGACTGAAAGAGGGATGAAAGATGGATGAACTAGTCTAAATTATATTAAAACTTATTTAAAGATTATTGAGCTAGCATAAAAAAGATAGATATAATCATGGACTTAGTATTTCATTGATTCATTTCTAGCATTCTACCTGAAGACCCAAAGTCCGATTGTAGTGAAATGCATATCCTCTTTCTAGGGAATTTAATCATCCCCATATATACAACTTAGATTTTAAATATAATCCATTTTGTTATATTTGGCGAACCTAACTATGAAGCATTAAGTTAATGATTTCCAAGCATTAAATATAATCGATTCTATTATATTTGGTATATCAACTGGGATGATTAAATGCCATTCTGTTATATTTGGTGCCTCAACTAAGGCTATCAAATAGGTCATCCCATTATGATATATATATATATATATATATATATATTGTTACCGTACGCCCTATATATCTTTATCCGTACATTCCTAAAAGAGATCGAGAGCTCCGAAACAAACATGACATAGCGTAAAGCTTTATTTATTTTCTTATATCGATAGTTGTTCACTATCAACACAAAGGGGCGCCAGATACGATGATTTAATTATAATTTAACTTCTCGCATCACCTTACGTCATGTCAAAACGATTTCGAAGTCTAATCCCACCCACAACCTCAAACTCCCAGCATGGACCAATAGGGTCACTCAGGGTCGCGATGTAATTGTTTTCTAATTACTCTTCTGGTAAAAGACGCTCTACTAACTAATGGATAAGACACTTGCTTGACTGATTGATCGATCCAAGCATTGGACCGGGTCATTGGTTATTTGTAACCAATACGATTACTCGTTTATGTCTCAAAATAATTAGAAGCTTATAAGATCATCCCCCCTATATCATACCATCCGGTAGAATTATTTACTCCAGCTTTACTTATAATTTATTGACATTTATTTATATTTTTTATAATAGGCCCTCCCAAATCTTAAATCTATCTTAACTACGGAATAAATAAATAAACATCGTGACTTACGGCACGATGTTTGTAAATGACATTTTAAAAAAAAAAGGAAACAAAGGTTAAGAGAGATAAATCTAAAGTAATATAATTAATTATATGAATAAATGATAACTTTATTAATAATCAAAATGAAAATATAAAATAAAGATTTAATTATAGGAAATGATTTGAGAAATGCTCGACTTGTTTAAATACTGAACAAATTTATTGAATATAAAAAAAAGCAACATTGGTTAAAAGTTTTATTTACACGCACACACACGCATTTACGCTCTCGCACTCGCACAGAAAAGAACATATTATATATCATAAAATATGGATGATAGAATATAAATTTCATTTTAGATTTTGAAGGTAAGTGTTATAACTTATAAAATATTAATTAGGGTCAAAGTTCATATTTGAAAGTCCTGATTTCTAAATTTGAGGGATTGCATAATGTTCGATTTTACGAAGGTTGAGATTACAATAATAAGTTACAATAATAAGTTTTAAATATAATGAATTACGGAACATTTTATAGTTTAATTTACGAAAATCAAAGTTAGTTACTTATGAGATTGCCTTTTTAAAAGTTTACGTATGGAATGAATGAAAGCATAAAAAATAAAGTGTTTACCTAGGATTTTGGCTTAGTCTTCCGCTGCTTCTAATTAAAATAAAGGTTTGAACATGGGAGATGATGTTTTCCATAATGAGGTTATTCATTTCTTTTAAAGTTGAGCATAGTAAGTCTGGATGATTCATGTGTTTCACGGAACATTATTGGAATGGTTGGAGCACTAATTTCAGATGGTAATATTGTTAAGTATTCATAGCGATGGAGATGTTCTGGTGGCGGAGCGTCGATCAATCACTGAAGGGTTTCCTAGCCCCTCATGACAGTCGATGCTCTAAATATTAATTTCATATCGATCATCTTGAAAACGGATAGTACAAACGAAGTATCTTGAATTAAATTAAATTTTGAGAAAATTGAACACAAAATTGACAATTTGACTTAGCTTCACTTAACATTTTTTTAACATTTTTTCTCTCTAGATTTTGCTTGATATTTATATGGGTTGGATCTTATCTGAGGATCGAATCTCCCCCCAGAGTTCCATGTTCTTAGAGTTGTCGTTGGGGTCCGTGTCCTACTCAATCCATGTGCTTAAGGCAATCTTATGTTTAGGCAATCTCATATTGCAATCTCAGTTAACCAACTTCTATTCATTCACACCTTGGATGCATACGTGTGTGCGTGTCTTACGAGAACAATGTAATCTACATTAGCTAAAAGTCGAGCATTTAATCTTTCTCAAAATCATTTCTATAAGCTTTTACTTTTACTACAATTATAATTTAAAATATCCCTTTTTTAATTACCCCCGCGGCATATACAAGTATAAATTATTTATTGATATTTATAATGGCATATTATTTTTCATTTTTAGAGAATATTATTTTAGTAAATTATGTTAAAGCCTTAAACTATTTAATTAGACATATTAATATTTTATTTTACAAGTGTATTTTAGAAAGTATGGAAAGAAAACTATCTCTATTTTTTATCATAAGTTGTAAGAAAATAAAATAGAGTATTTTACACTGCTTGAGTGTGTGTGTGTTTACATAACCACTTTGTCTCGGATTATATATATATATATATATATATATATATATATATATATATATATATATATATATATATATATATATATATATATATATATATATATATATATATATATATATATATATATATATTATAACATTTGTGATAGAGACCTTTTTTAAAAATTATTGAAACTAAAGCAGACAAACATTTTTAATTCTGCTAGATAACCTTTTTTTTTAAAAAAAATCATTTTTTATATCAAGTTTTGAATGTTGAAAATATAAGGATGGTGGGGTAAGAAAATTAATATATGTTCTGTCTGTCTCCCAGACTCATCATCAACTAGCACATCATATAGGAAAAAAAAGATGTCTTGTCTGAAAAATAATATTCCACACCTTTCAACTAACTGAGAGAAATAAAATGTTTTTAAATAGAAAGAAGAAAGCATCCACCTGCATTTGAAGGCAATCAGGAAAATCTACTGATAAATATTAAATCATCAAGTCCAATTTTTGTTCCAGTAACTGATTTTAAATTCAAGAAAATTTATAAACGTGAAAACAACTGCTGTATTTCATCCACTAAAAGAATCATGCTTGACATGAAGAGAAGAAAAATTAATATAATGATTTCCAAATTGTCCACTGAAGCAAGTAACCTCAATAGAATCTTCATCATCAAATAAGAATACACCTCAAGAAAGAGATTGTTCCAAAGTAAAACGGAAATGGTAGCTGCAGAAATATAGACATTATACAAGATAAGTTTGAGCCCTTGGAATTTCGCCACAAAACAAAGGATTGGTAATATGACTTTTTATATCTATTTTCTTTATGATAACAGAGTCTTAATAAAATTTTAGCAATGAAGTGGTATAGTTTATTTAAAGAACTTTTAAAGACAATTCAGATCGATTAAAACCAATAATTTCTTACCAATAATAACCTTGAGCTTCATAAGTGGTTTTGAATGTATCAAAATTATTTGTTTATTGATTTACAGTTATGAAATATTAATGTGTAAAATACTTTTTTGTATTATTATTTTGGTTTTAAATAATATTTTGGCTTTTACGGGGTAAACACACACATACTTAATAATATTTTTACATGTGTGTATTTGTGTGCAAATGTGAAGTAATAAGCAGTATTAAAATATTAAATTAATTTGTTTTAAGAAAGTATAGGTTTCAGATTAGAAGGGAGGGGGAGAAAATAGTTTAAAACTTGTTTCTAAAACTTGCTCTTTCCAAATTTACTAATATTTATTTTTTATCATTCTGCTTGACACGTTAGATTATAAAGTAGGTGTGCCAATGAGTAAATATTTTTTTATGAAATACTTTTCTTGTGGATGGAACATTTTAACAAATTGGTTACCCAATTTAATACCATATACATTTGATGGGAAAGGGGGAAGAACTTGAAAATAATCTGAAGATTGCAATATAATCAATTATTATTGTTATTATTATTCATATCAATTTTCATGTTTATCTATAAATTTTCATGTAGATATTAGTAATGCATTAATTAATGTTAATTTGTTTTATTAAACGAGGCGTATATATTTCATTAAGAGTAGTCTTTATTAAGTGTGATCATTCATCATCAAGGTGAATATTAGCTATTTAAGTTCCAATTAGATATACTAAAATTAAGCAATAGTTATGAATTTCTTTATAAAAATTAGGTTTATGATTAGGCTTAGTCCTAAAGCTTTGGTTGAAACCATTATCGTTGTCATTATCATCATCATCATGTTTTAATTAATGAGCTGTTTAAATGTTTAAAGGCCATAAATAAATTTTGATTTCATAGTATTTAGTGATTTTTTAGTAATATTATAACCACCATCCCATCATCTATTTCATGCAAGGATGAGTGAATTGTCATCCTAAGTTAATAGCAATCTGAGCTAGTAAAACTTATAAAAAATATTGAAACACATTTGTTATGTTAAGATCTGGGAAATGATTTATGTTTAATGAATTTTATATACTCCACTTTGGTTTACAGATGTTTTATGTTTACCTAAATATTAGTGCATAGAGTGATATGGCTCTAAAAAGCAAAATCTTCCATTTTTATTAGAAATAAAGTACCAAAATGGGATTCAAACCTGGTACATGTGAAAAAGTTATTAGATATAACTGTGTCTAGATTCAGATAATCTAGTGGCACCCTGCTAGACCATATTCACTTGGTATTTGTTTAAATATGCACTTAACATCAAACCAAGAAATGAAAGTGAGTAAAATATACAGTTGGATATATTGAGAGATATTTGATTGAGTTACCAGTGTACTCACTCACTTGATTTCCATATACCTGAGTTATAGTAGTTCGTTCCTAATAATTTGTTTATGATTATTGATATTGTGATATCTTGAGAAATCTAATTATAGAAATATGTTTAATTTATTTATACCTCATCATTTTAATATTTATGACTTTATGGCTATATAGCTACTATCCAGGAGTATGTTTCATTTAATCCAATGTCCCTTAATATGATTGATAACTCAGTCTGCTCTTTTTGTTTAATAGCTTATGCTCAGCAAGTTACAATGTTTAATTCTTTTCTCTTTGATATAAAATTTTTATTACAATTCTATTCGTTTATTAAGCTAAATACTTATATTTGAATCTTTCATAATTATTTAATATAATCTTTGGATCTTTTGAATATTTAATTAGTTACAATGTATACTGGATATTTCGACTTTTTATTTGGTTACAATATATATATATATAGCAAAGCTGGGAAAATGTGTTAAGAAAAATAAAATAAATGTAATCAGTGCTGAAATCAATAAAGCAAAAACAACATTTGAGAAATGCTAACAAAGGTTGTCGGAATAATCAGTAGATTAGGAGGATCAAAGCAAATCCTTTGCACATGTTTTTTTATGAAAGCTAGTGCACATGAGGTAATAGAGGATTTCTCTTGCTAGTTCTATATCTGATCGTCTTCTCTGATCGTTTTTTGTCTCAGATGGCAATTGAGTAAACTTATTAAGAAGTGTGTATATATTACGTAAAAAATGATGGTCTAAAAGAAATATAATTGATGTGCAACTCTCTTTCTTCAAAAGCAATTATGGCAGAATTAGTTTGCAGCAAAAAGTTTTGTTCCCAATATTTCAATTTTCATATTTGGCTTTTAAAAGTTTGTTAAAGAAAATATCTCAGGAACAATATTTTATCTGTCGCTTAATTAAAAACTTCCATGGAATAATTGGATTTTGATATACATTTAATTAAATACTCATCATTCTTATTAATAATTTTTTGGATTGTTGTTCCAGCAGGAAATGATGTGCCAATATAGCTCATTTGAATCAATCAAATATGCAATGGATACTTCTTTTTCCATCAATAATAAAATCAAACCTAAATATATATGTCGAAATAAGATCATCTAGAACACTAGTTTAGTTTGAATTTTTTTCTTCCTAAAGGAAAACTAAAAAAAAAAAAAATAAGTGTAAAAAAAATAAAGTTATGGACTAAATATGTGAAACTAAGCATCTGGATTTGGACCTGGGAACAAAAGTGTTTAAAAAATGAAAGTAAACTGCAGGGCTATCTTTCAGTAGTTTCAATTATCATGATTAAATAAGAAAATATCAAGTGTCAATGTAGCTACATTCTGAATAAAAAGAATTTTATGTGCTTCCATTAATCGTAAAAGTAAGTCAGATCTAATCTGTTTTCCAAGGCAGTGAATTGAAAAATGGTAAATGGTGTTTATGTATAATAATGCATGTGTTTTCTGTCAAATTGGCCTTGATCTTGCAAAATATTCAGACTTAGCTATGAAGAAAACTTTACCAAAGAGACAATGCGTAATGTTTTATTGTTTATTTATTTTGTTTTTATTTATATGTTTGTTATTATCTTTAATATATATTTATCAGTCATAGGAATTTAAAAAAAAAAAAAAGATTTCGACCTATGAAAAAGTATTGAAGTTTTTTTTTTTAAAAAAAAGTGTTTTTGTATAATAATGAGAAAGCAGGAACGCTTATATATTTGTCATATATAATTTTTTTTTATCAAAATTGTATGCCTTTTGTTAGAGTTGTGTCATTTGAATAGTCATTGTTGTACCTTGACACGTTAGGTACAGCAGTGATTATTCAAATGACATTCAAAACTCTAACAATAGGCATACAATTTTGTTATATTTTTTTTCAAATGACAAATATATAAGCGTTCCAGCTTTCTCATTATTATACCTTAACACTTTTTTTTAAAAAAAGAAAAACTTCAATAGTTTCTTATGGATCAAAATCTTTTTTTTAAAAAAAAAAAAATCCTATGAGTGTTGTTGAATGTTTGACTTTTAAAATTATTATAGTTCATGGGTTTTGTTTATGATTGGTTAAAACTTACCATTTCACATCAATACTATAATCACCTTAATGTGTGTATGTGTGAAGCTGTAAATGTTTATTACTGCTGAAGTAGAGTTATCTTCCCACCTCGAAGGGATAGATAGAGGCTAGCTATCTAATCATTTAATTACTATGTATGCAGGCATTGCGAGATTTAGGACTTGATCCCAGCTCCATTTATACTCATTATTTAATTAGAGAATTATTTATATAGTTGTGATAAAATATTTTGCACACCTATTAAAAGTAAATGTGCAGAAACTAGTTCTTCACATAATGCTTAGCTTCAGGAAAAAAGGCAGTTCCCTGGCCAATGCTAACATTTGAAGTTATAAATAATTTGTCTGATTTTCCTTACTAAGACACTGCAGTGCTTCATATTAATATAGAGTGTTTGGATCGTTTTTGCAAAATAGTATATAAGTTACTATGACAGGGTTAGGGTTATAATCAGATGTGGGTATCGATGTGGGAGATGACAGAGAGTTACTTTAATTTATACGCTGGCCAATCTGTAATCAGAGTTTATAGAAGGTAAAAAAATAGACATCGTCAAACTGTGGCAACATACTAGCCTATCCAAATATATACCGTCGCTGGATTGGTATCAGAATGATCAGGATTACAGAGGGTATCAATGAATATTTAATATGCATGGAAATAAAACGATTGTTTACATTTCAAACAATTATTTAAAATTAATAAATGGTTAGAAAATTTGGATAGAATATGATCATTACATCGGAAATAAAAGATTTTATTGCTTGTTGGAATAGTTAAATTTATAATTGTCGTAATGAAGGGGTCAAGAAATTAAATAGGCTGTTGGGTAACGTTATAAGATAATGTCATATTTATATTTAAATGCGAAATTCTAATTCCGTGCTTATGTGCACAAACATTAAAGTTAAAATATGTGTCGAAACAGTGATAAAGTTTTAAGGACTTTTAAATTATATATATATATATATATATATGTGTGTGTGTGTGTTTGTGTTGTTATTATTTTTTTATAGTCGATCATATGAATTTCATACAGAGAGAAATTAAAATTTTGTTTTACTATGAATATAATACTTGAGACTGTGGTGATACTATATACGTGTATTTCTTTCTTATTTAAGTGTAATAAATATTTGTTATTGTTACACATTTACATATGGGTCTTGTGTTTTGATATTTCCAATATTCTAGAACATTTCACCGCCTTATAAAAGGTATATTTTATATACTACCGCAATCAATTTTATGAATGTGATAATGGATATCTGTATTAATGCCAGATCACATCTAAATTTATGAATTGTCTTATATTGATTGATATCCATAGTTGAATTGCATAATGCCCTTCCATGATAGATTTCCATGGTTTATTTCCATACTTTACTTCCACAATTATTTCCCATAATTCACTTCCATAATTCACTTTTGTAAAACATCAATCAAGAAATATATATATATATATATATATATATATATATATATATATATATATATATATATATATATATATATATATATATATATATATATATATAAGGGGGGACGATTATTTCATATGGATAAAGAATATACCCGACTCATGAAATGTAATAGATTTAAAAAGTACTAGTTAAATTTGGTAAACAGATGATAGGAAATAAAATAAGAGAAAATAATCAATTTAGATATGTTAAACTAAGTTATTTATTTTGTTGCATTGCAATAAATATTAAAGGTAGACATAAAATGCCTTTTCTGCTTTTGATACTTAATATGATCCCCACTGGTTAACTCACATTAAATTTTAGTTTAGCAAGTTTTGGGATCATTTCCATTGCATTGTAATAATTTATAATTACACCTCACTTGCAAATCAAGACCTTGAGAAGAGGGCTAGCTTGGAAATAAAAATAGTGTAAATTTCAAAAAAATTGGGAAATACTATTACGATAATGATGGGGTTTCTAGAGTTAGTTGGTAGGCATGTATGTGTGTTTGAGGAAACAAGATTAATAGTTGCCACTTAAGAAGATATAGAGAAGAACATAACACATACATTTAGTCTTATATAATTGTGACTAATAAAAGCAATAGATGCTGAGATCGAAAATAATAGTAGTTAGGTTAAATGGAAAGGATTTATAACATTTTCTTTATTTTACTTTGAATTAAATAATAATCTAATAGTATATATTATAAACACTATGTTATGAGTTCTCTGCATTGATTACTGATTTATTTACAATCATGTATATATTAGAAATATACATAACATTCTTGTGATTACCATTCGAGATCATATATCTACATAAAGTTGTGGAAGAAAGTTGTCTATATTATTTAGTTAGCAGTAATAACTTATCATGAGAGTATTTACATAATTGTGATTAAGTTTAAAATTAAGACCATAATAAATTAAACTGGATATATCAATATTACATATTTTTGGAGACAATTTAATTACTTTCTGCATTATATACTATAGTAATAAGCATGGATGATGACCTCTGGTGGGCATTATGATTTTATAGTTACAATTTGGCACCTGGGTATACATAATCTTATTATTACTATTATTACATAAACGCACTATCATCCCTTATTCAGTTACACTATTGTTATCAGTCTACTTTCCAGAGTTGAGGTTATATATATATATATATATATATAACCTCAACTCTGGAAAGTAGACTGATATACCATATATATATACCATATACTATATATATATATATATATATATATAGTAATGGTCAAAATTCGTCTATCTCACTAACACACTGCAGAATTTAATCACTGGATATGGAACTCAACACTAGGGAAGGTTACCTCCCAGAAATCTCAAGTTCAAATCCAAATCCAAAACTCCACAACGCCCTACATGTAATAATGCATCTGATGCTGCTAATAGTATAAATTCCTGCAGGTGATCAGGAAGAAAACAAAATACTCTAAATCTAAAATAGCCCTAGGTTCAGTTAACAATGACTTATAGATGTGCCCCTAAGTTAAGCCTAATATGAAATGTAACTTAGATTGTACCATGAATAAATAAAGTAACTAAATAAATTTAATGATAATATTTAATAATCAGATATTAGACAAAGTTTTAACTATATAAATTTGATAGCTATAAAAAAAGCAACAATATTTCTGATACCTCGTAATTGGGTTATAGTTTATATAATGTGTTTAAAATACAGCAAAATGGTAGGCATGTGAAAGCCATGTAAAATCTTAAAATAATTTTAATATTCCAAAACTATTTAAAATTGAAATCTAAAATTTAAACAGAGAGTTGCTCGCGAATTGTTGAGCTATATTATTTGATCAAAGTATGCTGAATGGACTTGGAATTCATTTAAAGTAATTATTAAGGGAATGAATGGTGGTGCCAGCAATATATAACACCGAGGAAGGGTTGCAGTATCTTGGTACACAACTTTCCAAAATAAAATGAATAACTGGTCTTGGCTTTGGACATACATTTCACCTTTCATTTGGGGCATCTATAGTCCTTACACAGCCCAAGCCTAGCCCACACCCAAGAGTTTTGTAGCTGTGGGGATGTACACAAAATATTTTTCATGTGACATTCATAGCACACTAATGGAAACCACAGAGGATGGATTTAACTATTGATGACCTTGGAGAATAGTAAAGTTTCAGCACCCATGCACATTCTCTAGCAACAGTCAGTTATATTTTAAAATATTCTTAGTAAAATGGCAATTCATTAAAGAACATAATAGCTCTCAATAAAATTTAATATTTTAATAGCCAGCAGACTCTGAACAAAGATTTTATAGATAGATAAACAGTTATTATGATAAAATCCTTACATATAAGGAGATACATTTGGAGGGGGCGCATGTTTGCGGTTTAATAAATTAATATCGCAACCAAGCATATTCAATTTTCCACGTAACTCACATATACCTGAAGAGATTAATTAAAATATTTACATTACAATACATAATAAAATAATACATTTACAGATACATAAATAAAATTAATCCAAGCAGAAGTTCAGCATCCATTAAAAGACAATTTAATAAATACATAAATATAGAGTATGAGAAAAAGATTAGCTATAGCCTGAAAGTTTCACGAAATCTTGGGTTAACTTTATTATCTTATTCTGATGGAACAGTCCATGGGCATTTCCAATTTTGCATTAGAGTTCTTGAGTAAATTTTAATTTTCTTTGGATTTGTTGTTTAGCAGCAGCATTCAGCACATAGACTTTAGGAGCAGCATTCATTGGGCTGGTTCAGTTAGGGCTTGATGGTATGGTGGCAGGACATCGGATGGTGAATGACAAACAGTCAAAACACAGGGTTCCCAAGGGAAAACAGCCTACTTCCCCTTTACCCTGTCATTCCAAGGTTAAACAATCCCAAAACATGATTTACTAACAAAGTAAGCAGTTAAGTCTGATGACGCGAATAAAACAAGTAATCAGAAAATATGAATAATGTCCGAATTTTCAGAATCACAGAAATACAATTTTCCTGTCACAATATGCATCAGACTAATAATTAATTACAATAATCAATTAGCCCTATTTATATGCTCTCTTTGATTATACAAATCTAAACTTGCTATCGTAAAATCCATTAAATATATTTATTAATTAAATTGGAAAACAAGGAATGCACTTTTAATTAAATCTGCTCATTAACTATGTTATTTTAGTCTTATCAAAAATCTACTAGTAAAACTGACACCAACATGTTGATATTAGCCACTATGGCTCTTTCCTTACCCTCATTGATTTAAAAAGAAAATGGCATGATTTTGAGAAACTAAAGTAATTTTTTTTATTTACAACTTTCTTTTGAATTTAATGTACACAATCTATTTATTAGTGATATTATTTTATTAAATGTAAACAAATATAGCGAATATAATTTCCCAAAATAAACAGACTCAAAATAAACTAATTTTAAACAACAAATATTTTCATAACCTTTTAAAATATTATCGCAGTATGTGTGGGATGAGAATATGTGACCTACTTTATTGTACAAACATATATATGTAAAATATACTCGACGGTTTGAAAAAAAAAAACTGTTTAAGACAAATTTAATTATTATAAAATCCCAGGTACCACATTAGAAATATAAATTTAGAAAGGATTTTGGTAAATACATGTAGTACACACACAATACAATAAAACTAGGGTTTTAAATAAGGTACAAGTGTAGGTAAAAGGAAGACAAAGTGAAACTAAGATTTGTAAGGCATATCTTACTGTTTCAATCAATCATATATATATATATATATATATATATATATATATATATATCTTACTGTTTCAATCAATCATATATATATATATATAACCAAACCTGCCTAACACTATACTAGCAAAAATTAAAATGAATACCATAAAACAATACAATACTAGATTAAATTCAAAATTTTACCAAAATCCTTTCACAACCATGGTTTCATCTACTACAAATAGACCTTCTCAAGTGAAACTCAAACTATAAGAAATAACAAATATATGCACATAATCAAAACTTCCCATAATTCATTTCAAACTCCACCTTCCCTTAATATCAAAAGAAGTCTTCATAAGATTGATAGCCTCAGAATCAAGAAGATTTATCATCAAAGTCCCCTTTATTCTTTTTTTAACTCATTCCTTTAAAAAAAAGAAGAATAAAAGAGACTTTGATGATAAATCTTCTTGATTCTGAGGCTATCAATCTTATGAAGACATCTTTTGATATTAAGGGAAGGTGGAGTTTGAAATGAATTATGGGAAGTTTTGATTGTGTGTATAGATTTGTTATTTCTTATAGTTTGAGTTTCACTTGAGAAGGTGTATTTGTAGTAATGAAACCATGGTTGTGAAAGGATTTTGGTAAAATTTTCAAGAGTGCTAAAAGTAAGCTAATAGTTTGTAACAAGTTTACTTTTTTGTCTTTTTTCTGAAAAATGCCACAACAGAACACATCTCTCTATCAAAAATCATTCCCATCCCCAAAACATTTTCAGGCTACTGTCTCTCATCAATAAAGAGGTAGAACATCCAGACACCAGATTCAAAATACAAACTCAAGCCCAACATCCATCTAACACTTAACTATTAGGTAGAGGATCTGAAATCTTTGGATATCTATATATCTTCAAATCTAGTTCTGCAAGTGAAATAGCCATATGCAACTGAACTAAATTTATGTCCACCATATATAAATAGCTTTATTAATCTAACATTATCAAAATGTCAACAGCCAAACCATAACAGTAATGAAATGAAATCATATGTCATGTGACTTATTAGCTTGTATTTACATATATGGAAGATAATACAATGATGCTAATAGCTCTAAATAAATTCATATTTTTCCTTCTTTTTCTTTCTTATTTTCTTCTGAAAATGATTCATGAGATTATAATTGAGATCACTTTTGAGATATTGGTTACGGAGTTAGGACACCCAGGCAGCAGATTCAAAATACACCCAGTGCAGAATTCATCTAATAATTAACTATTACTTAAATGATCTAAAATTTTCAGGCATCTATATATCTTCAAATTCAGCTCTCCAACTAAAATAGCCATATGAAACTGAACTAAATTCAGACACACCATATGTTATTACTTGGCAATCTCATATAAACAATGACTCATCTGTCAAACTATAATATTAATGAAATCAAGTCATACATCAAGTGACTTATATAACTTGTTTTTATAATTATGTAATATAAAAAACATGACTTAACAAGATTATTTCTTATTTTTTCTTCCTTTATATATATATATATATATATACAGAGAGAAGAGACTGCATTTGAAATCTATATTTACAATCAACCCATTACCAAACTGGTTTGGAGTTCCTGGAGCCAGTAGCTTAATATTCAAAACAGTAAGGATATAGAACATCCAGGCACCAGATTCAAAATATAAACTCAAGCCTCACACTCATCTAATACTTATCTATTATGTATAACATTTGTAATTTTCAGACATTTATATCTTTTCAAGTCCAGCTGTCTGATACAAATAATCATAGGGTACAAAACTATATTCAAATTCACCATATATAAATGACCTTAGTAATCTAATAATATCAAAGCCTCACAAGTGAATCATAATATTAATGAAATCAAGTCATACATCATGTAACTTATATAGCTTGTGTTTAAAAATATGTAATAGAAACAAGAATGAAAATAGCTCTAAACAAGCTTATTTTATTTATTTATTTTTCTGATAAATGTGACAAGAGATAACATTTGTATTATCTTTGTAGATTCATCTCTATCCCATTATTGACTGACCAGATCCAATCAGTGAGGATCCAGGACAACCAGACACCAGATTCTAACTAAGCCCTGCTTTAATCAAATACTTAACTAATAAGTATAAGATTTGAAATTTTCAGATATCTATATGTCTTCACATCCAACTATTTAAATCAAATAACATATGGGACTAAACTAAATTCAGATTCACCATATATTAATAGTCTTAGCAATCAAATATAGCCAAAGCATAAACAGCCAAAACCATAATATTAATGAAATTATGTCATACATAATGTGATTTATGTAGCTTGTGTTTATAAATATGTAATACAAACAAGCAGGCTAATTACAATAAACAAGTTTATATTATTTTTTCTGCTTTTTTTGATAAGTACAACAAGCGAATGCATTTAAAATATCTTATCTAGAATCATCACCATCCTGAAACTGATTTTGAGTTACTGGAGCCAATATCCCATGGCTTTAGTCAAAAAGAAGATAGAACATCCAGTTCACCACATTCAAAATACAAATTCAAGCCCAGCATTCACCAAATATTTAACTAATAAATAAAGGGAGTTTAACTTTTTAGAAATCTATATGTGTTCAAATAGAGTATCTCAAACTGCTTGCAGGATGGGGTTGATTATATATAGATATATCAAATGAGTTCTCTTGTGTCTTTTATTAGAAGCAAAAAATAGAAAAAAAATAAATAAGCTTCTGTAAACCTATGAGCACACTTTTTGTTTTACATATATGTAAATACAAGCTATATAATTAATGTGATGAATGATTTCGTTTATTACTATTATGATTTAGCTAAATTAGATTGCTAAGGTTTTTAATATATGGTGCATCTGAATTTTGTTCAGTCCCATATTGCTATTTCAGTTAGGGAGCACATTTTAAAACATATAGATGTTTGAAAATTATTGATTTTCTAATTAATAATTAGTATTAGGTTATTGATATGCTTGAGTTTATATTTTGTATATATTATCCAGATATCCTCGTTTGTCACTAATTTGACAACCCTTAGTGCCACCCCCAACATAATAAATGAAAGCAAAAAGTTAACTAATTTTATCTTCTCTATCTGCTAAGAGAGTATGCAAAGAGGTTCTTGGACATATGTTTTATATGGATGAAGAAAAACTGGGTGAAATATATATTATTATTCAACTCCCTGATATAATATCCTGATGACTAGCTCAAATATAATTCCCTATCTCAGGTACTTTGGGTAAATATTTCTATAAACTTTTATAACCATGATAAGCAGATATCACAAATAGGTGATTGCATTTTATTATTATTATTATTCATTTTTCTACAATAAATTATACAATAAACAAATAAAGTATGAGATAATATAGTTTTCTTAACTAAACTCCCCTCCACCACATATATATTTAAACATTATAATATTGAGTCATAAATTGATTATACGGCTATCTATTTCAATTTTATGATTCTACATATAATTATACAAGAATATTTAAATCCTTATATTCAAGATCTACATTTAGATAAAAACGAACAAAGAAACTAAAAAAAATCAATTTTCTAACATATACATAATTAAACTTATTTGCCACAAAATACAAAATGGTCAAAGATTGATGCCAAGGGGTGGGATCTATACTTCCCTTTCCCTGCACAAAACAACAAATGTTTCATTTTATAAATTCCCCAAAATAATGAAAAAAGTTATACCCAGATCTAACCCATTGAACTTCCTCCAATTACTCATGTAAACTCTTAAGATTATATACACCTTTACATTTGAACACGTAAAGTAATAATTTATGTATATATTATTTTTATATAAAAATGAAAATAATAAATGTATAGGCTATCTATATAGGTCACTCCATGTGGCTTGATGACAACATTATTAAAATTAAATAAGATATAAAGGTAAAATGAGGGAAAAGAACAAGAAAATAATAATCTTATATTTAGTGGATTTGAGTGAGATCTATGTATAAACAATATTATTTTACACTATTTTATACAACAAAAATGATTATATCCTATAATGTGTTAGTAAATATATTACAATTATATTTCTTATATCCATTCTAATAATACAAACAATAAAACAAAAAAAAAATATAATCATTTTCTTTTTTTGTACTCATCTCTTTCTGCTTGCTCTCCAGGTTCAAACTTCTGGGCAGACCATGTAAACTACCAAAAAAGATGGTGATGTTCACTTTAATTCCTTGCCATCCTTGTAAAGTCCTTCAATAAGGATACATCGAGTCCTAACACATGCATCTTGGCGACTACATATCTGAACTGGCAGGTGTACTGCTATGGTTCTTTCTACTCCATGGTTTTCTGGGCAAGTAGATGAAACTTGGTTACCATTTTAGTAATGGCAATCCAAAATAATTTTCTTTCCTTTTTGATTAATCACCAGACTGCCTATGATGAAATGATTTCCAATATCATATGGGTGATGGTAGCTTCAATTAATATCTATGCAAACCTTGAGGAAAAACATTCAACAAAAGTTTATGTTCATTCATAACCGGCAGGTCCCATAAACAAAAAAATAATATATAGGCATCAAATTTCTTCTTGAAATAAAAAAAATATATATATTCAACAATCCAACAGCATATGAGCCAAAAGAATAAAGGTCAAAAATAATCTCCCCACACCTTATAAGTAGGTTCTTGTAGCACTTTCAGTTCAATACTAATAATCTCTAACACCACATATAGATTCATGTAGCTCTCCCAGTCCAATAATAATAAAAATAAAATCTATCCACATATCGATTGATGTAGCTCTCTCACTCCAATCAAATTAATTTAATTACCCCTCTTCACCTCACAGGTAGGTTATATTTACCCCCATCCACCCATAAGTTGCAGTTGGTTACATCCCCCTTCAAGCTATTGTGTCAGATAAATTTTATTTTAAGTACATTTTTTTTATAAATTATGTTTCAAAAATCACTTTTTAGGAATTTTAAGATTCCATATTGGAGTAATAGACCACCCACATTCTTTAGATAACATCCTTGTAATTTGATTTACAAATTCATTAAAAAAATCTCTACCTAATTACATACACACAAAAAAATAGAAAGACAGAGATTAATTAAATCCATCTTTTAAACGGAAAATTCTTTTCACACACACACAAAAAAAAAAATAATTCGTTTTTTTTTAAAAAAAAAAAAAACATTTTGACAATTATCAAAAAAGAAAAATAATTGTACAGAAATCTTTATACATATATGTATTACATATACGTTTACAATAAATATGATAAATTTATAGTGTGTGTTATTATTTCAAAATAACTAATATATAAGTGTTAGTTGTGGATGCAAGGAGATTCACCGAATTCAATACAGTTAGCTGTGCCAAATTGTTGGCTACAGCCATCTTGGGCATGGACGTTTTACGGTCTGGCACAATATATATATATATATATATATATATATATATATATATATATATATATATATATATATATATATATATAAATTCCAACCAGTAACCACCTAAACATATATATATATATATATATATAAAATTCCAACCAGTAACCACCTAAACATTCTCAGTAAAATATAGTAATCAATATTTCTCACTGCTGTCAAGGCAATCTTCACAACTTTTAATAGCAAGAATGGAAATCCATTCTTACTAATGGTCCATTGAATATATATGGATACTTAAAGCTTGCAATTTGACTACAGAGTATGAAATATTGATACAATGAAGTTTAAATAAACCTCTTTAAACATGAAATAAATATGTCACTGTAATGCAGACTAATAAATAGTCAATTAACATTACAAACTGCAATACTTTTAAATTGCCCATGTATTATTTAGAAATAATAAGTGAAATAGTGCCTACAGCTAATCTGGGATAATGATGCATTAAATTCCAACAAGTAACCACCTAAACATTCATAGTAACATATAGTAATCAATTTTTCTCACTGCTGTCAAAGCAACCTTCACACCTTTTAATAGCAAGAATGGAAATCCATTCTTACTAATGGTCCATTGAATATATATGGACACTTAAAGCTTACAGAGTATGACCTGCCTCAACTGTGGATTTAAAGATTGTTTGTAATTGTTTGTAAACCGTTAAAAATATTATTTCAATTATATATATATATATATCATAATGAGCTTTGAATGATATCCCCAATATCAATGAGCTTTGAATGATATCCCCAATATTGGATTGGTCTCTGCTACTGGCATCCTCAGTGAGGTGCTAAGATATTCTGAGATTGCTGATATTCTACCAAGCTTGTTAAATGCTTGTTTGGTGATATTATATATATATATATATATATATATATATATATATATATATATATATATATATATATATATATATATATATATATATATATATATATATATATATATATAAATTGAACTGGGTCCATTTAAATGATGTTGTAGAATTGTGTTAAAATCTTATTTAACATAATTTTAAATTTTATATTATTAATATATGTGAATGGACCAGCCTTTCAAGCAGAGGGGAGAATACCATCGAAAGCAGAGCCATCAATAATACCCATGGTGAGACCTAGCTATGCAAAGCATAACATGATCTCATTTACACACTGTGGCCCACCTTGTCTTCTAGATTCAAACTTCTGCCATCCAAAACATTTTATGAGTTCAAAGGTAAAACTTAGGCACCAGGTAATTACAAGAAGTAATTAATATGCTTGGGCAATAGGCCTGTAATCCTGTACTTGAAATATTCCATAATTAGCTCATAATCTGGAGCCAACATATTTACTTAACACATAAAGTAACTTTACTGTAATTTACTGGTGAGACAGAAGGCAAACATTAATATGTATTTAAACACATACATATCTAATATAACACAAAAATATTGAAATTTACATATAAATATTATAAGTAATTAGTCAGATTAAATTATGGTAGTCCTTCATTAATTAAATCTCATTTTATTTAAATATAAAGTGTCTATAGACACTGATCAAAATATATTTGTTATTTAATGTAGCTTTACCTAAGTTTTCATTTGTGTGCATTTTCCAAACTGTTTGCTTATTCGTTCTCCGTTGATGGCTTCATGGCTTGTTTCCTTGTGTGACTCAGTAATGGGAAAGAAAGAGAAAATACTGGTAGCATCTATTCTGATTTTAGCATCAGTTTTTAGCATTTATTCCAGGTGGAATTTCTGACTAACAAATGTTTAGGGCATGAAGCCCTGTTGGATACATCCATGGCTTATGCACCCTCTCTATGATGTTGACTGCAGCAGTAATGATTGACTTTACAGCTTCAAATACCTATATCTCTGATTGTTTGGATTTTCAATGAAATTCTGGCACTGCCTTCTCTTGAAAGAACCCAAACTCTGGACTAATAACAATGTGAATGAATTGCAGATTACAGCTCTGACTGTATTAATCACAAACCAGACTGAATAATAATAGAGAAAGTGACTTTATATACTATTTCTGTCCTATTATTTTAATTTCTTATAGTTATTTTTAAATTTAAATCTTAACCTGAAATTTCTTTTAATTAATTTTCCATTTCTTGTTATCATACTCCCTTGCTCAGATTTACTTAAGCAATCTTGACAGGATAGTTTATAATTTTTTTTTTGTAAATTAATACAATTTAATCAGTAATTTTATAAACTAGTTAATTACATTTTTCAAAGTTTTCTTGTACAAATATTTTATTTTTTCAGACTAAATTTTAGTCTGATGTCACATTTGCTTAGTTTATACATTGTACAAGTTTTTCTTTAGAAAGAGAGACAAAAAAGTTTAAAATCTATTTTTCTATTTCTATTTTAAAATCTTCACCCTCTTGCCAAGATGTTTTATCTAAAAGAAAAATATAATGCAGTACTTTTATTTTTTTTTTCAAAATTTCATTTTAAAAATCTTAAAACTAATCATAATATATTTTTTAAAAAAATTCAGAAACTTTTGATGCTAAACTCTGGTACATTACACCACCCTCCATTTGAGAGTAAATATCATTTCTTGACAAACTTTAGCTCTACCATTTTATTGTTGTTGTTATTATTATTATTATTATTATTATTATTATTATTATTATTATTATTATTATTATTATTATTATTATTATTATTATTATTATTATTATTATTATTATTATTATTATTATTATTATTATTATTATTATTATTATTTTGGCTCTACCAATTGATTTTTTTTATTTATGTAATATTTTTTCTACCAAGTAAGTTTTAGAATTGTTTTAGATCAATATAGCACAGAGGGTGACTTTTCTTAAGCTACTTTTTTTTCCAGGCTGTCAATGTTGATCCCAACAATCAAGTGTTATGTGACAACCACGAGAACACGACTCCTTTTAGGTGAGACAGGGATTTTGAAATGAGGTGGATGCAGAACAATGTGGCCTATTTTGACTTATATATATATATATATATATATATATATATATATATATATATATATATATATATATATATATATATATATATATATATATATATATATAAACTGGCTCTTTAACCAGATATTGGGAATCAGTCAGATTATGAGGCTACATCTAAAAAAGTAAAAATGGGAATGCTGTGAATGGCAGGATTCCTCAACTGACCATTTGTCTTACACTATAATATTTAGGATATGTGGGCTTCTCACCATGAATAAATCTGTAGCTGACTCTGGTTGTTCCCAGTGTGCATATTTAAAGAGAATGGGGGTTGTTCTCCAAGAAATAACCTGGGACTTACTCTGGCTGTTCCCAGTGCACATAACTAAAGAGAATGTGGACTCTCCCCCAAGAACTGATCGGTGGATTACTCTGGTTTTCATTATGTATATTTAAAAAATAAGTGGATTGGCCCAGAACTTTCTGAACCCTGACCCCGAGAAAATTAACTGATATTCTGTTGTGGGATCTATATTCACACATCCTTCAGCCTGCACTTACTATACATTCCTCTCTTTATCTGTATACCCTTCCCCTATAACTCCAATGATCCAAATATAATCTAAACCTATTTGAAATATTTTATTTTATTATAGATTTCATTTTTTCTATTATATGTTTTATTTATTATTATTTTTAGATTTATTCATTATTTTATCACCACAATTTGATTTTATACAATAAACTTTTATTTTATTACCCTATATTTATCTTAAAACTATTATTTTACTTTAAATAACAAAATTGTCATTATACTTTCAATTAACTAATATCAACTCTAAAAAAAAAAAAAAACTATCTATTTTTTAAGCAAATAAAGTGTTGTTTGACTAAATATTTTCAATCAAACAAAGTGTTTTATCAATTCCAAACCCCAAATAATAAATTATTTATCATTTTCTGACCACGTTTATCTTTCTGCTTTTTAATTACATTATATATTTAACTTTTCCTTCTCACATTGCTCACCAATTTTAATTTTTTATAACTACACAATTTAGAGTTTACTTTAAACTTTAGTTTCCAACTTTTTTTTCCAATCTTCAATTTTATTTGTCTTTACTTTTTTAACTTTGCTTATTATTCTGAGTCAAATTATACCACTTCAGCACTTACATTGGATGACATTTGAAATGGGTCTTTTTAAATGGAGTTGTAGAAATATGTTCAAATTTTATTTAATATAATTTAAAATGTTATAATTTCATTATTATATGAATGGATCAGTACTTCAAACAGAGGGAAAAATACCATAGATAGCAGAGCCATGAACAATATGCAGGGTCAGATCAAGCTATGCAAAGCATAACAAGATCACATTTACAGACTGTGACCCACCTCCTCTCGAAATTCAAACATCTGCTAGAATCAAACTTCTGCCATCCAAAGCATTTTATTTGTTTACAGGTACACCACAGGTACCAGATAATCACAAGAAGTAATATAACATGCTTAGGTTGTTGGCCAATAATCCAGTGCTTGAAATGTCCCATTACTAGCACACACTCTGTCTTTGAGTCCAGCATACTTACTTAACACATAAAGTAACTTTACAGTAATTTACCAGTGAGGCAGTGACAAGAAAAAATAGACAAAATAACAATTAATGTTTACAAATAATATTAATTTAAACACACAAATATCTAATATAACACAATAATATTGAAATTTATATATATAACATATAAGTAATAGCTCAGGCTTAATTATGATAGTCCTTCATTAATTAAAATTCATTTCATTTAAAAGTAAAATGTCTATAGACAGTGATCAAAATATATTTACTTATTTAAAATATCTTCACCTGAGTTTTTATTTGTGTGCATTTTTCAAACATTTGGTTTATTGGTTCTTTATTGATGGCTTCATGACTTGTCATTCTGTGAATTAGCAATGGAAAAAAGAGAGAATATAGCAGTAGGATCTATTTTGATTTTGACATCAATTTCTGGCATTTGTTCCAGGTGGAATGTTTAGGGTATGAAGCCCTATTGGACACATCTATGGCTTGTGTGGCCTCTCTAATAATGTTGACTGTGGCAGTAATGGTTGGCTTTGCTGCATTTATGGTTCCAAATATCTAGATATCTGGTTGTTTGGATGAAACTCTGGCTTGGAATTCTTTAGAAAGAACCCAAACAATGGACTAATATTAATGTTAATGAATTATAGATTGCAGCCTTAACTGTATTAATCACAAACCAGACTGAACAATAATAGTGAGAGTGACATTATATACTTTATTCTCTCCTAATATTTTAATTTCTTATCATATTTTTAAATTTCAATCTTAACCTGAAATATCTATTAATTAATTTTACATTTCTTGTTATCTTAATCCCTTGGTCAGATTCATATAAACAATCTTGACAAGATAGTTTACATCTTTTTTTTGTAAATTAATACAATTTATCTGTAATATTATAAATTAATTAATTACATTTTTCAAAGTTTACTTTTACAAACATTTTATTTTTTCAGACTAAATTTTAGTCTGATTTCACATTTGCTTAATTTATATTTTATAAAAGTTTTTCTTTAGGAAGAGAGAAAAAAAAGTTTTGAATTGATTTTTATAGTTGTATTTTAAAATCCCCTCTCTCTAGCGAAGAAGTTTTATTCCAATATTGTAATATATATATATATATATATATATATATATATATATATATATATATATATATATATATATATATATATATATATAAAAAAAAAAACCAAAAAATTAAATGCAGTAATTTTATTTTTTCAAAATTTCATTTTAAAAATCTTAAAACTTCTCAGAATATTTTTTTTTAAAATGTAGCACTGAATAGTGGGATACTATATATTTTAACTATGGGAAAATAAAGAAGTCTACATGAAATTAAGACCATCTGTACATAATTATCAATGACACCCATTTGGGTAGCCATTTGTAACACTATTGGTAAATAAGGTGCTCTACATGAGATAGATTGTCAGTAGTATGTAAATAACAACAGCCAATATTGGGTTTTTATTTGCAAGACTAAGGGGAAATCAGTGTTTTACCCATCAGTGATCTGAGCAATTGTTTGTTTATCCTCAAGTAAAAATATAAAATTTAATATCAAAGGCATGAGCATGATAGACAACTCTGAGATCACTTTGATGACTCTGAAATATCAGTCCAGTAAACTAACTGTAGTTACTATAATTATAATTAAATAAGAAATCACCAGTATTATAAATATGTATAAGTGATGTGCATTCATCATCATAAATGATTAACAATAAATATAAATCAACAGGCTATGTGGTGACTGGATTAAAATGGGCCTATTATAGACCAGGCTAATTATTTAACTTTAGCCAGCTTGGGTCAGATCATTAAAACCATTAGTTTGATACATAATCCTAAGTGATAATACCCAGAAAATAGAATCATAAAAAACATGAAAGCTAGGATATTAAACATGCTGATCATTATCAATGCCTTGGCCACTTGGTACCATTAATGTATTGACCATGATAAACTTAATGTTTAATAGAGACTAAACTAAAATAAAAGGCAACATATAGACTTAAAAATATACTTTTTGTGCCAATCCAGGATGATAATCATCATATTCATCAAGTGAATATTCATGCACTAAATTTATATCTTTTATTTTATAGAACTGTTATGCACAAATCTAGCTCAGAGAAAAAGAGCTTTATAATTTATTATTGTGAGCAAGAGGGAAAAAGTAAATTACATTATTATAAATAACACTAAGCAAATCATGAGCTTCATCTACTTATAAATAACTAGTTTTATCGAGATCATTACAAACTGAATTCTAAAATATAAGCTGTTTTGAATAGAATAAAAATATTAAGATGAAAAATATGTTATTAAAACAATTACTTAATATGTAAGTAACAACAAAAACAAAAATGATATGTTAGTATGACATTTAAAACAAAAATATATTAACCAATCAGTTGATTTTAATTATGGATTACTTCTAAATTTATTAAGCTATATCTTTAAAATAGATAGGATGTCTTTTTATTTTTACATTTCTAAAATCAAAGATAACAATCTTTGGTCCAATTTCATTAAATTGTTTAAGAGTGAATAAACATAATATTCATAATAAAAAATAAAAATATTTAATTCAGCTTAGCAAGATTAAAAATATCTTTACATTATATATTTTTTTCCTATTTGAAAACTATTTTACTATTTGCAACAGAAATTTGAATATGTTTTAGAAGAAAAACAAAAATAATGTCTAACAATTTGAAACATTTTAACTTAATGAAGCATTGTCAATTCTTAGAAAGAGAAAAAAATCTTATTACAATTATAAAACAAAAACAAATTTAAATAGAGACCAATTAAAAATATGTATAAGAAAATGAAATATTATTTCCACCAATTAATCAATATCAATTAATCAATATTTTTTATAGTAAAACATGAGGAACAAGTTTTCAACTATCTAATTATTTATTATTCTTAGTGCAGCTAAGAAGCCAACTGGTTACAATATTAATGCAGCTATCACATTTAATGGATGTGACATATTTATCATCACCATACAACAATTGTCCATTAAATATCACTAAATACAGTTTAGAAGAGCAACAATTTTCAGTATGAGACAAAATGTCATTAGAAGTATATATTATTATCTTAATTACAACTAGCTCCTCCATATACAATATAACTACTATTACTACAATTACTACTACTTCTACTACTATTAACAATAATAATAATAACAACAACAATAAAATAATAATAATAATAATAATAATAATAATAATAATAATAATAATAATAATAATAATAATAATAATAATAATAATAATAATAATAATAATAATGATGATGATGATGATGATGATGATGATGATAATAATAATAATAATAATAATAATAATAATAATAATAATAATGACGATGATGATGATGATGATGATGATGATGATGTTGTTGTTGATGATGATGATACTAATAATAATACATTTATTACTCTACTAAGCTAAATAATCTATTAATTAACTAATAAGTGGCTACTAGTTAATTAAACATTTTACAATTAACTACAGACCTATTTACTAGCTCATTAACAATTGATTTAAATACTAGTGCAATCTTTTACAAGTGGTTCAATAAAATACTAAAATCTTGAGACTCACAATTAAAGGCATCTAGTATGGTATATAGTTAGTTTAGCATTAAGAATATAACCACGATTTAAATCCCCAATCACATAGAAACATCACCACTACTATTTCCCTAAACTTTAAACAATACTTCCAGAACACATATTAAAATACATAATACTTGACATTTCTAAAATTAAATTAAAGCACTAAAATGTTTTACCCATTTTTACTAAATACTATAATATATCATTATTTAAATAAAATTTGTAACATAACTGTAGTTTTAATCTCAGGTTATTATTATTATTTTATAATTAACATGTTAATTAATATAGCTACATATAATGAGGGATTTTACATACACCTACATATATCAAACAATAACAGTCAATAGAAATTAAAACTATTCAATAAATCTTATTTCAAAAATTCATTTAACAAATTTGCTAATCAGTTAAAACAAATAGAAATTATCAAATATTAACAATAATATTTGTTATGTTAAATAAATTCAAAAATAATTTCATTTTATTATGCTTTACTGTTATAACTGTATATTCCACATGACATTTTAAAAAAAAAAATCAAGATTTGTCGCCATTATTGAATAAGTTAATGAAAAATGTATATTATATAATTCTTAATGTTTAATATATAATATTTTCAATAATCATAATATAATAATAATACTTTATTTTTCATTAAATTATGTAAATATTATGCCAAGAAATAATTAATACTTTTAACGAATGTGTTTAGTGGTATGATTCATTATGACTTATAGACAACGAGAAAAGAAACTCTCAAGATATTAAATTAATTCGAAATAACATTAATAATTTTTTATAACAGCTATAAGATTTCAAAATTTACAGATATAATATTTACAAAATTTAAATTATTCAAAATTCCAAATAATTATATTCAAAAATATTTACATAAAAATATATATTTTGCAATTAACTATTTTTTAGTATGAAGTATTAATCTGTACTACTTAAAAACTTGCACTTCTTAAGATATCTTAGCATTTTTCTTAGATTACACATTTAAATAAATTAAACACTTTCATAGAATCAAAAAAATAGACTTCTATCTTAGTCAAATTACATTTTCTTTAGATTTATAGCATTAATACATATTATCATTATTACTACAATAAACATATTTATAAATAATAGCAGTTTCATAAATAAAATGTTTTTTGATAATGAAATATTTATCTAAATATTTATAAGAAATTTTCATGTTCATCATTATGTAAATAGTTTATTTGTTATATATATATATATATATATATATATATATATAACAAATAAACTATATATATATATATATATATATATATATACATATATAAATAGAGAGAGAGAGAGAGAGAAGGACATCAAGCAAAATAAGCTCTTAACAAGCTTTCAGAATATCCCCAACTCCAGACTGTTTTCTGCTACTGGCATAGTCAATGAGGTGCTAGGATCTTCAAGCATTAGATTAAAAATATCAAGACAAGTTCTATTAAGAGGAAAATCTGAAAATTTCAGACATCCAAATGTCTTCCAATCCAGCTATCTAATTTAAATTGCCTTATGGAACTGAACAAAGTTCACATATTCGATATAGTAATAGCTTTAACAATATAAAATTGTCAAAGCCTTAATAGTAGGAAAAAATTACAAAAATAATTAAGGCAGATGTCATCAGACCAAATTTAATAAGCTTATATTTACAAATGTTATATATAGAGCTTATACAAAAAAGCTCTTAAAAAGCTTTGAGAATATCCCCAACCCCAGACAGCTTTCTGTCAATTCTTCTTAAGAGCTTATTTTGCAAGCTCTATATATTACATTTATAAATTCAAGCTTATTAAATTAGGTCCTGACATCTGAGTTGATTTATTTGTCTGTATATATATATATATATATATATATATATATATATATATATATATATATATATATATATATATATATATATATTTGAAATGGTAAATCTGATTCTGATTTGCCATTTCACTGGCTGATACACCTAATCACTTGTTAAGGGGGTATAATTAAAGCCCATCTATGTAGTAAAATGTATTTTTCAACATTTATTTTTTTATTATTCTTAAAATATTTTTTAACACTAAATTACTAAAAATTATTTTGGATAATACTAATCATATTTAATCATATACTAACACACTAAGTTATTTTATTTATTAAAAGAAAAAAAAGTTCAAATAATAAAGTTTGAATGTTTTTTGTTTTTTTTTTTAAGAATCCAAGATGGCCTTTTTGAAAGATGTGTATCTTGATAATAGGTTTAAAATAAATGTTAAATTAAAACATTTAGAAAATACCAAAATCCATTACTTTGGAATTTTTATTCATTAATTAGTAGAGATTCTACATTGTTATCTAAATTGAAAACTAACATAAAATTATACTGAAATCTATTGATCCTTATCAAGGTACAAACTTTTTAAAATTATAAAAAAAAGTATGATTTCCTATTGTTTCATAGTAGATTTAAAAAGTCAAATCACCACATACAGCAGATTATCGAATATCAATCTTCAGGTATAAATAGTTATTTTTTTATTAAAAAACAGGAGAAATAATGTTATAAAACATATTTATGCCAGTTGCAATGATGACCGAGTAATAAAAGAGAAGATCACTGCCCATCCTTTCCTGAGACCTGAAATCTCCGATTATATTGCTGCCAGAACCTGCCTTCAAATGCCACTTGCTATCAACATTCGCCCACAGAATTCATTTCAGGGAGCACCAAGGTAGTCATCCAGATTTTACAAAACTATCATTAGATTATAAATGTAATTTCTTAAAGCTTAAAAAAATGTCAAAAGTTAATGTTTATTAATTTTTTTTAATTGACACTTTTAACCTTTCTTTTAAATTATTTGTTATGTTAAAATAACTCAAGCTCACAACAATTTTTAATATTTATAATTATTGAATATGAAAATATTTATTTGTTTTTATATTAATAAAAGTATGAGATTTTATGCTTTGATTTGTTTCTTATTTTGACAAACTTCATTCGTGGGGGCCCAAAGAGCATACTTTGCTAATAGAGCAAATTATGTTCACGAAGGGAAGGGAGTTTTAGCAAAGAATGAATTAATTTTAAAATAAAAATAAGTTGATCTATCTTTATTTTCGCAAGTGAAGTTATGTTGAATATATGTATCAAAATTAACTTTCTGTAGTTCTTTAAATAAATTTATTATATTGTCTTCCCAGAATGAGATTCTATTATTTTATATTTCTGTAATTTGAAACAAAAGTAATATGCTATGGATTTTGACCTAGTAACAGTGCCACTGGATACCATCAGTTAATTATCATGCTTTTATTAAGATAGGAAAGTGGAAAGGGGGGATTTATTCAAGAAGTAAATTTCATTATTCTTTATGTTTGATTTTTGTTGGTTAAATATTTATAAAGTAATTAGTTATGGAGGTTGATCTCTATGCAGTACTAGATTATTTAAGGCATTTAATTATAATTAGTTCATATTTGATGATTATAATATCTCAGGTTAATAAAGAATGCTTTGTGTAGTGTGGAAAAACCTAAAATGGTCATTCATTTGGTGTTCAGAGCGGGCTCCTGGTTACACATACACCAGGGATCCAGAAACTGTGATTAAGGTAGAGTTGGTTAGCTGGCATGCTATCCATATCAGCAGACATGTTGACTCTCTGTAATTCCTATCTTCTATTGGTCTATGACCACGGCAGGTGGATGTAGTGATTTCCCTTTTATTCTTCATTGGACTAGGCATGTGAATGTCCATAACCTGCTTGTATGACCCAACCTACATTTCTTCTTTCATTTGCATTGTATATTTATAAACCTGACATTCTTAAGCCATAGGGGAATGATTCTACTCAAGGATCTTTGGCTTGAGTAACCAATTCTTTTATTATCTCATGATTAGTTAAATTCATTTAATTTTAGCTAATTCATGTTCTAATTTTCTAAGGTATGATTTAGATGAAAGTACAACTAATAAGACTCATTCGCTTAATAATTAACTGATCTATTTTTTTATAACAGCCTACAGTTTTAATCACTGTGTAGATTAACACTATTCCAGCAAGGTCCACTAATATAATTTTTTTTTTTGAGATTTCAATTATTATTAATACAGAAAAGTAAAATAAATCATTTTCTTTTCTTATGTCATTAGAGTAAGATGACAAATCAAATTTTTTATTGTAATTGTTTTTTTGTTTTTTTTTTTATATCCGTTTTAATATAAAATGTTTTTTTTTTTTAAATCGTTTATATGAAGAGGAAATAAAAATGTTTATTCTTTATATAACTTAGTTGGTCAAATGTTTAGACATGCTAAGGTATGGTCATTTAATTTTAAAATCTTTTTTGTTTCTTTCTTCAAAAAATGTAAACAAAATAAATTTGTGCAAACCAAATAATAAAACAGATAACCACTAATATAAATCTCTCATGCAGGATGTGGTCTCACATAAATGTATTATTTAATTGTAAAATTATTGTAAAGAATGTTTTTAAAAAAGCTTGAGTTAAATGTAAATGTAAAATAATTAAGGTGTTTAATATATATATATATAACTAAAACAAAACTTCCAGTGTTCTTCAAATCTTTTTATTTACTTTTATTTTAAGTAGTCCTTAATTTTAAGTATATATATATAAATCAATCACCCAAGTTCTCATTAAAATATAATTAAAAATGAATTTCATGCTTTAAGACATGTCTTCCGGAATGATGAAAGCAAAGGAATTCAATGTTATCATCGAGAAAGGTTATTGATTAGATCTTTGACCTGGGGATATAGGTGAATAGATCAGAATCCATGATGTACCTGATTTATATATCTTTTATGTGGTCAAATTTGAGGTACTTTACCTGTATTCTGGAACTTGTTGGATCGATATGCGTTTTTCAACCAATACATCGTAATTTTACCCCAGGTTTGTACACACATTCATGGTGCTATTGACTATTTCCATACCCTGTATAGTGTTGAGCATATATATAATGTTTTTTTTTCAATAACACTAAATAATAAATATGTGTAAGGTTTTTTTTTTCTGAGATTGTATGATGTTTTGCACACTCTGCAAAACTCTGAATAATGTTTAATGTATATAATGTTTTTATGCTTTTTGACATTACAATGAATAATATATGTGTATGTTTTTTTTTCCTGAGTTTTGGATGCACAAAAATGGTGGAGATTTTAAATAAATACCTACACCACAATAAATGAATATGTTGATAAAATGAAATATGTGAAATATACATGTATTTTTTTGGCTTTGTTTTGTGGTAGAGAGTAAAAATTATGGGTCCACAAAGAGCTGGTACCCATAATTTAAAAAGAGATCTATGTACACAGACTCAAAGTAGAAAGGAATATATATGAAATTTTTTTTCTTATTGTAATTTTTTTTATATATGTAAAATATAAAAGAAAAATAAACCAAATCCTGTATGTTTTAGTGTATAAATAAATCTTCAGAGTCTGTAAAATATTATGATATAAAAAATAACTAAATGAAAAGTGTGTAATAGCAACAAATGGTTGTTAATAGAGACTTGGGTTAATAAAGTGTTAATACTAATAAAGCATATATACTATTGGCTGGCACCAATACAAAAAAAAAAAAAAACTTGCCAATAGTTTAAATAAATCCTTTCAAACACAAAAGTGTTATTTCAGATTCAAACCTTGAAAATGGAATTGGTTAAAGTGTCAATAAAACTTAATAGTAAAATAAATCATATAAACTGGTGTGTTATCTACCAAGTGACACAGGATCAATGTCAAATCTGTCTATGCATAGTAGAGCAAACAGAGGTAAGAGAATCAATTTTGTTTTGTAGTTAGATATAAGAAAATAGTTAAATTTTTGCTTTTTTTTAAATCATTAATTAAGAAAATAGCTGAGTGACAAGTAATATAATTTTTTAACTTAAGGCAGTAGACAGATCAGGAGCTGAGTTAAATAGGTAGCAGGTAGTGGTAGTTTGGGAGATGAGTTAGGAGGGAAGGGAAGTGTAATCCCTCAAAGTCATTCATATATATATATATAATTTTTCCCGCCAATAAATTAAGAGAAAAGAGCAGTCTTAGAATAAAATTTCAAATTTTTTTAAGTGAAGTGTACCAAAAAAAAATTAAAAAGACTTTCTGTTTTAGATGGATCCCACAAATGTAGAGCAGTTGGATGAGCAACTGAAAAATGTGGAATAGAGGTTGATGTCTGAGATAATGTCCATAATAATGAAAAATTTAAAAATGGCGATGAATGACTTTAGAACAACAATTATGTCTGAAATCAAGGAACAACTGCAAAAGCACTGAGAAATGGTAGAATGAATACTGAAAGTAGAAAAATGTCAGATGGAATAAAAACTGGATTTAATACATGAATCAGTCAAAAAACACACTCACAAAGAGGGATATTGGAAAATATCACCAGTGATAAACCAGCAAAAATTCAGATGCCAGAAGATGAAAACCCAAGCCAAGATCAAATACCTTTAAAAGAAACAGAAGCCAATAAGAAGATCAACAGTAAGATACAAAGCCAGTCAAATAGCTCACTGGAACCATCATTTATATCTCAATTTATCCATGACCAGATGTTCCAAGGTGATATGGTAGGGCTTAGAACACACAAAAAAGTAATGTAACCAAGAGAAGATTCAAAAAATTATTCTCACTTTTCCATGACCCCTACAAGATTCAATGAATAGGTCATAATATGGCTGTTTTATTAAAAGAACAAGAAAATGTTAATGTCAGGCATTTAAAGCCCTATGTCCCACCAGATCCAGGGAGATAACACAAATTACTTAATCCATATGGATATTTTAGTAAACAACAAGTATTTGTAACTGGACTGAGAAATGGAAAATAATTTTGCATGTATATATATTTTTAAGAAAAGCCTAATTCAAACAAATAGGACATTTCAGACTGTAATCAAAAACTACATAGGGTGAGAAATAGCTGGTTGGGACTCTGTAAATCTGGTAAAATGAATCATTGTAGTAAATTACTTAAGCATATTTTTAGTACTAAACCTAAAGCTGTCTTAAATAATAATGAGTAGTTATTAAAAATGAAGCCAGAGGGGGTAATACTAATTATGCATACCAAAAGTATTGGGCAATTCACTCCCATAATGCATTAGAAAAACAAGCTATATATTAGCTAACCAAGTTATGGGGAGGTTGACTAATTAAGAAAAACAAGAACTAAGCAAACACATAATTCAAGTCAGATCTAAATAAGGAAAAAAAAATATTAAAAAATTTTGAAATCTAATTGAATGAAATTATACGATCTTCTATCTACAAAATGTGGGAATAGAAAATCTAAAAACCTTACAGTCATTTAAACATCATTCTTCTATTGATTGATAATTCTAAGAAGTTATACAGAAGGAGAAATTGAAACCTTATGCATCCTAACTGTCTCTCCTAAATCTTATTTTAAACCCAGGAAAATACAAGAGGAAGTAAGCATTTGCTTTTACTTTATTTATACATGTAAACTTTTATCTTTAAAAATAATGCACAAATTATTTAGTCACAAACTAAGAAGTTGGTAATGTTTGAATTTCATGCCCTTCTTATTATCTAGTAGAACGATATTATGTGCTTGTAAATAAAAATATTAAAAATAAAATAATGATTCAAATAATATTAAAAACAAGTGTTATATATGATATATATAATAAATAAATTTAAAAATCATTTTTGAATCATCTAAATTTTAATAAAGTAAACATGAAAATATTTGCATGATTTTATTCTCTATTGTCTGCTAAATTTTATCATGGGAACCTATGTAATGAAAGATATAATCAATTACCAATTAATTAAAATGTTGAAGATATCATATTTATAATTTGATAATTTATTGTTAATATTGACGATAACATCATACTTTTCCGATAAGAATGGAATGAAATAAATATTTATTTTAAAGTTATATTGAAAAATATATGTTGTTATAATAATGTTTTACAATATTAAAATATATTCCAACCGTTTAAACATTGCTCTACACACACACACACACACACACACACACACACATATATATATATATATATATATATATATATATATATATATATAGGTAATATATATATATATATATATATATATATTACCTTGCAGGAAGAATAAAATTAACAAAGAGTTTTAAAAGGAAAGATAAATATTCTAAGTGTAATAAAATTCCACTAATTTTTCAAGGAAATATTATCTTGATTTTAAATGTAATAAATGATTCTTATTATACTTCTTTTTTAAATGCTTACAGGATAAATCAATAAAGATTTTAAAAGTTTGTTTTGAAGATTACAATAGCTCAAAGAATTATTCAGGAAATTTTCTATAGAAAAGTAGATAAACTTATATTTTAAGTGTGCTACAATTGGAAATATGAATTTTCATCACTCTGTTAATTATCAATACTAAAACTATCAAATAATTTTTGCTTTCGGATAAGTGTTAAATATTGCTCATTCCACACCCAACAGGAGAATAAAAAAATATATGCTTTATCTGGAATGTTTGCTAATGACAATATTAATTCTTATTTTAACTTACCACAATGGAATAACTTGGATGAAGAGGATAAAATTTAATGGATAAAAGTGTACTCTTATTTTTTTTTTATTACTGCTGTGTTATATATATATATATATATATATATATATATACATATATATATATATATATATATATAACACAGTATATATATATATATATATATATATTACTTACGTAATGTGTTGTTTGGAAATTTTGTTTATAAAACAGATATGTTTTGGTTTTTGCATGAAAATATATATATATATATATATTTGATTTAAAAATGTGTAAAATATACACATCTATTTTATGTATATTTTTTTTTAGCTAAGGGAAAACCGAAATATATATATATATATATCATTTATCTAGAGAGTGATAACCGAAATATATATATATATATATCATTTATCTAGAGAGTGATAAAATATTTACTTCTCTCATATTTTGAAACCAATTATAAGGTATATTATTAAAGAGGTAAATATGCAAACATTTTTATCAAATATATACTGTATACTAGAATGACTGAATTATTTTCTTATATAAAAAATGATATAAATCTTTTTTTTTTCCTTTCATAATTTTCTATAGAAATGAACTTGTCCAATTTGAATACAAATATAGGTTTGATCTTTATGCTTACATACATTGTGCTCTCTGTAACAAAATGATAGTTGTCATTTTAAATGATTAATGACCATTTGACATATATCTTTTGGTTTGGCTGTTAATACATTAATGGTTTTATATTATAAAATGGAATATGTAGATTTTCATTGTTATTGTTGGTATTGTTTTATCTTGCTATGATATTGAGAATGACTAGTGATAGTTTTTAGTTAATAGGATGTTACAATTGAATGGCATCCAATATATTAATATTTATATGGAGCATAGGCTGATGGAATTACCTATTGCTGATTACATGAGAGAAAAATTGGGAGAGGCTAAGTACTAATTAATGCTTATAAGCATAAATAATCCTAGAAAGAAAGGATATCCCTGGGTTGAATTCTATATGTTTTTGTGATGAGGCAGAGCCCACACATGTATTCCCATAGAGGTATTAGAATTAACCATATTTTTACACACCTGTCATGTTGTTTTTATAAAGTCTCCTGTCTTAGTGTTAAATTCCTCATGATAATATAGAGATAGTTTTTACACCGTGTATGGTGAAGTATAATAGATCCAAATAATAAAGCAAGTATAGAATAATATTAAATTTAGGAACACTCATCTAGCATAGTGTTTTCTTAATTGAAATAGTGTTTATGATATTGTAGGATCATCATCAGTTATAGACAGAACAAACCAGGATCTATTAATGCTTGTAAAAAATTTTAGATGTAAAAGTAAGAGATGCACATTGGCAGCATGGATTCATCTTCATCAAATAATGAGGTGACTATAGAATTGTAAGATCAGTTACATATTTAAGAGTTGAGTTGGGGACATAGGTAATGCTTAATGAGATCTATGTGCATTTGACTTTTAATGTCTAGTCTTCATTTAATGCACTAAACTTACTCATTTCAAAGTTAAATAAGTTAGTAATTGCACAGAATATGATAATTGCTCTTATCATATTCTGATAAAAGAAAGGGATTTGGGGGAATGCAAAACTTTTAAATTTTTTTCTGAATTCTAAATGTATACTTGGTGCATATCCTAAAGTTTTAAGTATATTGCTATTTATTAATTTAAGTGCTAGTCAGCTTAAATAAGTTTTAGTACCTTCATCTTAAAAAATATGCCAAAGAGTAACAAATGATATTTTGAATATTATTTTCTAAGCAGGTTGTATCTTTTGCTGAGTATATGGTCAAGGGGATACTAAGTATTTGTCCCATCCATAAATTAATGTAATATATTAGTTTTATTTCATGCCGCATCTGTGAATTAAAAAAAATTGTACATATTGTAAATAAAGTTGGTTGTGTTTAAAATTTTATTTAGTTGCATGTGGTCTTATTGCTAATTACCACATCTATACACTAGTTATTGCTATCAACCTATCAGAAGATTATGAATTGAAATCATCATCAACCTATATAGCACTATTAACTATATTATGCTATATCATAACAATGTCGGTAAGTCTTATAATTTATTGGTACATCTAATGCATTATCACACAATAATCAAAATGTTAGTAACTTGTAATACAGATTATTTTAAGTAATACATTAAAAGATAACTATAATATGCACTTGATTGATTTAGTTAAATCCGCAGAGCTATCATTCACTGATCTTGATCACATGGTTTATAATTATTTAAAAAAAGGAACTTGGTAAGTTATTGATTTTAATTATTAAAAAGTCATTCCCAGCCATAAATTTTAAATTTTAGGTTAGCTATAAAGTTTATGTGTAACTGCTAAATATAGTTCTTAATTCCGAGTTTATATTGAGAGCTGTTGTGTGTATTATATTTGGATAGTGGTAAAATCCCTCTTACTGAGCCAAATATATGTTGTATAACAATTTATAGTGTTTGAACCCTGAGAAGAATTAATTGTTAATTTTCAAGATAGAATTTAAATTTGTAGTAAATTTTATTGCTATTCAATTGTTATAGTTAGACTTGAAATAGATTACTTTCACTGTTTTATAAAAAATAGCTAAGCTTTAAGATGTAAATTACTTCTTTTGGCATAAAATGGATAGTTTGTTTTAACTTCATGATAAATATTCTGGTTGTGTCAAGTTTGAAATCCCTATTTGTGTTTAGTTATCTTTTTACCATTTAACTCATATTAGTTTATAGTTTAAGATTTCAGTCTCCATCATCAACATTGTTATTTAATTTCATCTTGATCATTATTTTAGTTATTCATTCTCATTTGATATTAATTCATTATCATAATTGATTAATATATATTAACTTTTATTCTTTTATCATTTCAACTATTCATTAATTCTTATTCTATCATCATCTTAATCATTCAGTATTCTCATACATCTTCATTCTTTTCTCTTCATGCTTAGACTCATTTCATTACTCTATTTAATTATTAATTCTTGCTATCATCCATTTAGTCATCTACATCATAATGTACTTATCATTTCATCTATAAGTTTAATTTCATAATCACTCCAAAGATACAATTAGTAGTTATTGATTAATTTGCTGAATATCAAATTTAACTCATCTCATTTTGTTTGTGTGCATTTTAAAGCTGGTTTGACCAGAAATTTTTATCTTTATTATTCGCCTTGTGATCTTCTTTAGATAGACAGTTTCCTGCTAGTTTTATTAAATCCAGGAATCATTTTGTTAATTTTACATTTTCATTTCTTTATGCCCATATTCGTGATAACAAGAGCACAATAGGTTGCATAAGAGAATTTGATCACCAAAATGTGCGGTATGAGTCATTGGTGACCAGTTAGATAAGGAAGCTAGGTTACAGTTGTGATTATGGTGCTTAAAATGTGTGATATGATTCAGTTATATTACAGCGGTCTGGGAGAAGGTTACAATATATATTATGATTCAATGTCTGTATTTTAAAGCAATATACATAATTATATAACTGAATATTTGTAAATACAGTAACTAAATAATTAAATAATTAATAATTAAAAATAAATGTTAAATTAAAACATTTAGAAATTACCAAAATCCATTACTTTGTAATATTGATTCATTAATTAGTAGATATTCTACATCATTATCTAAATTCAAAACTAACAAAATTATACTGAAATCTAATGATCCTTATCAAGGTACAAACTTTCTAAAATTAGAACAAAAGTATGATTTCCTATTGTTTCATAGGAGATCTAAAAAGTCAAATCACTGCAGGCAGCAGATTATCGAATACCAATGTTTAGGTATAAATAGTGGTACTTTTTTAAATAAAAAACAGAAGAGAAAGAAAGTTATAGAACATCTTCACACCAGTTGCACTGATGAGTGAGTAGTAAAAGGGAAGCTCACCACCCATTTTTTCCTGAGACCTGAAATCTTCAATTATGTTGCTGCCAGACCCTGCCTTCAAATGCCACCAGCCATCAATGTTCGCCCACAGAACTCATCCTGGGGAGCATGTAGGCAGTAATCCAGATTTTACAAAATTATCATTAGAGTATACATGTAATTTTTTAAAGCTTAAAAAAAATGTCAAAAGTTAACCCTTAAACCACTAATTATATTATTGGTTGTATGAGGTAAAAATCAAATCTTTTAATTGGCCAACTCACAAACTGAAGACAAAGCCTATTGTTAAAACATATTCGCCTATAATATTAAATTCAACTCAGATATGTTTATAAAAAATATATTATTAATTTTTCAGGTTATGAAAGTGAACAAAAGTTCTTTCAAAAATAAATTGCTATTTATTTATTATAAAATATTCAATTTCGGCAAATTTAAAAGCGAACGTATAAACAAAAAAATGCTGACGTAAATGCTTTTTTTCAATTTTACGTTATGGAAAAGTAAAGATTTCTTTTTGCTAAATCTTAAATATTTTTACTAAAATCTTCAATATTTTTCGAAAATAATTTTGTTTTTTTAGTATACCCTGTGAAAATGATTTTAATTTCCCAGAATATACTTTTTTTAAACCTTAAATCACATTCAAAATGAAAATCTCAGCTTTTTTCTTTATTTTCTTTTATCTGGCATTTTCTTTGTTTTTTCCAGCCAATCAGAATGTCTTTTTTGGCTGAGAGCCAGCTGACAGCCAATCACTAACAAGCTTCTTTCTTTGTTTAGCTTTAAATGCGGTTTTATTGATTTTTTACTTGTAAAATAATTCAGAAGAGGGCACCATCTTACAGAACTTTTAAAATCCTAATCAATAACTGTCAAACGGATATCCTAGCACTAAAAATAACGGAATTAAAGTGACGTCAACTGTTGACAAGAGGCCTCATAAGAGGCGGGAAAAGGGTTAATGTTTATTAAGAATTTTTTTAATTGACTCTTTTAACCTTTCTTTTAAATTATTTGTAATGTTTTAATAACTCAAGCTCGCAACAATTTTTAATATTCATAATTATTGAATATGAAAATATTTATTTGTTTTGTATATTAATTAAAGTATGAGATTTCATGTTTTGATTTGTCTGTTATTTTGACAAACTTCACTTGTGGGTTGCCAAAGAGCGTAGTTTGCTAATAGAGCAAATTATGTTCATGAGGGGAAGGGAGTTTTAGTAAAGAATGAATTAATTTTAAAATAAAAAATCTTTATTTTCAAAAGTGAAGTTATGTCAAATATATGTATCAAAATAAACTTCCTGTAGTTCTCTAAATACATTTATTATAGATTTCCCAGAATGGGATTCTATTATTTTATATTTCTGTAATTTGAAACAAAAGTAATATGTTATGGATTTTGATCTATTAACAGTGCCACTGGATAGTGTCAGTTAATTACCATGCTTTTTTTTAAGTTAGGAAAGTGGGAAGGGGGGATTTATACAAGAAGTAAATTTCCTTATTCTTTATGTTTGTTTTTTTTTTTTTTTTTTTTGGTTAAATATTTATAAAGTAATTGAGGTTGATCTCTATGCAGTACTAGATTATTTAAGGCATTTAATTATAATTAGTTCAAATTTGATGATTATAGTATCTCGGGTTAATAAAGAATGCTTGGAGTAGTGTGGACAGACCTAAAACAGTCATATATTTGGTGTTCAGAGTTGGCTCCCACTTACACATACGTTTTTTGGTCTGGTGAGCATGGTTGAGGTAGAGTTGATTAGCTCACATGCTATCCATATCAGCATACATGTTGACTCTCCATAATTCCAATTTTCTATTGGTATATGACAACAACAGGTGGACATACTGATTTCCTTTTTGTTCTTCATTGGAATAGGTATGTGAGTGTCTGTAAACCAGCTCACATAACCTTATCTACATTTCTTCTTTCATTTGCATTAGTATATTTATTATCCCAACATTGTTTTGCTTTTCTTTTGCCTATCTAATATGTAAGCCATACAGAAATGATTCTACTCAAGGATCTTTGGCCTCAGTAACCGATTCTTTTATTATCTTGTTATTAGTTAAAAATTTTTAATTTTAGCTAATTCTTGTTCTAGCCTACTTAGGTATGATTTACTTGAAAGTCCAACTAAGAAGACTCGTTTTCCTGATAATTATCTTTTTTTTTTTTTTTTTACAACAGCCTACAATTTTAATCACTGTGTAGTTTATAGCTATTCCAGCAAGGTCCACTAATATAATAAAATATATTTTTTTTGAGATTTAATTTATTATTAATACAGAAAAGTAAAATAAATCATTTTCTTTTCTTATGTCATTAGAGTAAAACAACAAATCAAAATTTTTATTATAATTGTTTTGTTTTTTTATATCTGTTTTAATATAAAATGTTTTTTTTTTTTTTTTTAAATCTTTTTTATAAAGAATAAATAAAAATGTTTATTCTTTATATAAATTAGTTGGTCAAATGTTTAGACATGCTTATGTATTTATTATCTTGTACTAAATGTGAAACGAGAATTTAGAATCTGTGGTCATTTAATTTTAAAACCATTTTTGTTTCTTTCTGAAATAAATGTAAACAAAATAAGTTTGTGCAAACCAAATAATAAAACAGATAACCGCTAATGTAAATCTGTCATGCAGGATGCGGTCTCACATAAACATATTATTTAATTGTAAAATTATTGTAAAGAATGTTTTTTTAAAAGAGCTTGAGTCAAATGTTAAATGTAAAATAATTAAGGAATTTAAAATATATATAACTAAAACAAAACTTCCTGTGTTCTTTGAATATTTTAATTTACTTTTATTTTAAGTAATCTTTAATTTTAAGTATATATATAAATCAATCACCCAAGTTCTCATTAAAATATAATTAAAAACGATCTCATGCTTTAAGACTCAGCTTCCGGCACAGCGAAAGTAAAGGAATTCGTTGTTATCATCGAGAAAGGTTATTGATTAGAATTTTGACCTGGGGATATAGGTAAATAGGTCGGATTTGAGGCACTTTACCTGTATTCCGGATCTTGTTGAATCGATAAGAGTTTTTCGACAGGTATATATATATGGTTTAATAATAAGCTCTTTTCTCCAAGATTCTATCATAATATAACTTTTACAATAACTATAACTTATATGTTTCCTTATATTTATTATGTACCAAAATAAACATCTAATTATTTTAATAATGTAGAAAAAATAAATTTAGGATATTTATTCATAACATACATATTGAGGTTTCACTTTCATTCATACATTTTATATGACTTTAACATACACTCTATATTTTTGATATCTTAAAATATTTTAGCAATATCAAAACACTGCACAAAACTTTATTTAATTCTCTACTTAATCATCATTTCTTATATATTTTGCTCTTGTCTTTCCAAAAATTTTAAGCATCATTTAATACTTTAGTTATTATTCTTCAATTTTTTTTAACAATACCAATTATGATGTAAAAACCAGTGATGTTAATCATTATTAAATATGGGGGATTAAAACTGTAAGAACTATGACAACATGGATGCAGAACATAAAGACACATATTCTTATATTAATCTTAAATTTCTATCATGCTTCTCTCTGAACATTTACTGACTTATGGAAATAAAGACAAATGACCATGAATTATAAAACATACAGACTTATATTAACTGTATTATACTTAAGTATTTAATATTTAAAAGATCCATTGCACTACATGATTTCCTAATAATATTCCCCCTCTAACCACTATCTGTCTATCATATATTGAAACAGACAGATCGAAGAACCGATC